>NMUG010007938.1:0-11861 GCA_002855965.1 Monotropa hypopitys | reverse complement strand
TCCAAAATTTATATTAAAAAATCCATGTTCAGATCGGGTTTTGGGTATTTTGGACAATATTTTTCGGATCGGTGAAAACTCCCGAATCCGATCCGAACCCGATAGGGTCGGGTACGGGTGACAAATTCAAAACCCGTTTGGGTTTCGGATCGGGTTTCGGGTCGGTAGTTTCAGTTCGGGTTCGGATCGGGTTTACAAAAAACCGAGCCGATCCGACCCGTTGCCATCCCTAACCTGCTCCATGCCAATCAGAGGAGTGCAGTCGCCAAGGGATATGGAGCTCTCCAGAGGGTCCCAGAATGCAAAGTAAGTTCCGAAGGTCCCAAAGCTCAAGCCTATTTATAGGCAATCTCGGGTACAAAGCATAGCTGTCATCATTAATTTTTCTTTCACAAGTACCGAGGGAGCCCGTTTGACCGACGAATCAGGGCGTGACACGTAGCAGTCGCTGACATCCGCACTTCAATTATTGCACTGACAATTGTCGGGTGACGTCAGAGTGAGCTTTGACGAGAAGCGTCCGGCATACCAGGATCAATCTTTTCCAACAAATTTGGGAAAGATTGAGGGGCTATTGTGGTGGCCGGATCTATGCCCCGAGGGGTCGGACTCATTATTAAGGCCCTGAGGGTCCTTCGGCATTCCCAACTCGTGGGTACAATGGGCCTTCGGCAAGAAACAACTCAGTAAAGACCAGCCCCTACAAGACAGGGTAACCAAAGTACCACTATCCTCCTTGTCACCAGCTGCCAACCTCCGGTCACCATACCAGTCGGACGAGCACCGCCACCATTCTTGTGGCATAAGAGCCTGCTCCTAGGCCGACCGGTTCTTTACCGGAAGGCCAATCCTCAGGCGGAACCTAAACACAGGGCGACCCATGCGCCCGCTCGCAGATCCCCCGTCCGTACAACCAACCCGGCCCACCATTCGTTTCGGCCCACTTCGGAGCCCATAACGCACGGCCCATGCGCCATTCTTGAGCCCCAAGCCAGCGTCCCCCTATAAATACCCCCAGGGGTACTGTTCACGGGATCCACTCTCCGACAGCTACCCTCCGGCCTCACTGCACTTGCTTTTGCCTTCTCCTTCCCAAAAAAAAAGAGAGACTAACTTAAGCATCGGAGGCCCCGTTGGTCACGACCGACCGACGGGCACTAACCTCTTTGTTGCATGAGCCAAGCAGGGGGACCCCTTTCGTTTTGTGCAGGGACCACTCAAGTCCTTGGACCATTCATCGACAGTCAGCATCCAAACTTCAGCAGTCAAGGAAGCGTCCGGCAGAAATCACCCCGCCCTCCACAGACTCTACTATTTTGAGGATTCTCTAGGGCAGCATGTGTTTCCTTCTAGATTTCAGGCATCCATTTTACCTATGTTTCTTGAGTCTTCTAATATTTCTTTTAAAACTCTAGAGTTGTGGCATATAAACTTTCGGGATTTGTGTTTACTTTTTCCTCAGTTGAATAAAGTTTTCCATGGTTTTAATTTTCATTGTGTTGTTTGTGAATTATCTAAACACACGCGCACAAGCTATATTCCTCGTATGCACCGTACCTCTAGTGCCTTTGACCTTATACACTCAGATGTGTGGAGACCCTCTCCTGTCAGTGCCGTTTCAGGCCATAGATATTATGTAACCTTTATTGATGATTACACAAGGTGTACTTGGGTTTATTTGCTAAAGAAAAAGTCTGATGTTTTTCCTATCTTCACTTCTTTTTTACAAATGATTAGAACCCAGTATAACACAGTCGTTCGTCATCTCCGGTCTGATAACGGACGTGAGTATCTCTCTAATGATTTTTGTGTTGAATTAACCAAGCAGGGTATACTTCATCAACTTACTTGCCCTTACACACCTGAATAGAATGGCGTGGCAGAATGCAAGAACCGCTCTATCATGACTGTGGTCAGATGTCTTCTATGTGGGATGAATGTACCCAAATTATTTTGGCATTTTGTTGTACTCGCTATCACTTTTCTCCTCAACCGGACTCCTTCTCGGGTCCTTTGGGGTAAGAATCCTATACATCTTCTTTAGCCCGATAGACCTATTTTCTGCTTTGTTCAAGACCATAGTCCCACTCGTACCAAACTGGATAACAAGTCTATCTGTTGCATCTTCTTAGGGTACTCCTCCCAGTCGAAGGGTTATCTCTCAGCACTTATTCAACTCTTTAGATGTCTATTTTTTGGAAACTGTTCCTTTCATTGCAGGTACTCTTTCTCAGGCTCATCCCATTAGTGAGGAGGTCTCCACGGATACGACTTTGCTTCCACGTCCTATTCCTGTCATTTATTCAACTGTGGAGACCTCCTCTCCTCCTCCTACTGCTCTAGTACCACTTCCTCCCGTAGTCACTGGTGCTCCGTCCCAGACATATAGTCGGCGCTCTCACACTCAGGACCCTCTGCCACCATCCTCTCCGAACCCAGGTAATGCTTCTCACCCTTTAGTGCATGCCTTTCCTCCCCCTCGTCGTTATCCCACTCGTGATCGTCATGCCTCTGATCGTTATGGTTGTTCTAGGTCTAGTAGTACTAATCATCATGTTGCCCAGTTTGTTTCTTATCAGGGACTTTCAGGTTCCTACTCCTCTTTTCTTGGCCAGGTTGATTCAGTACCTATTCCTCGGTCTGTGTCTGAGGCTCTCCGGGACGCCCATTGAGTGACTGTCATGCAATTTGAGATGGATGCCTTATAGCGGAATCATACTTGGGATCTCGTCCCTTTACTTTCTGAGGAGAAGACTCTTGGCTGAAAGTTGGTTTTCACTGTCAAGTTTTTGTCTGATGGTACGGTTGATCGGTACAAGGCTCGCTTGGTGCCAAAGGATTCACTCAGATTCCGGGGAAGGACTTCGGTGCTACATTTGCTCATGTGGCCAAGTTGACTACAGTCCATCTCCTGGTCTCCATTGCTACTGCTCATTCTTGGTCTCTTCACCAGCTTGATGTCAAAAATGCATTTTTTAACAGGGATCTCCATGAGGATATCTATATAGACCCACCTCCTAGTTTTCGGGCTAAGGGGAAGTATTTTGGGAAGGTTTGTCATCTTCAGAAGTCCCTCTATGGTTTGAAACAGTCTCCTAGGGCATGGTTCAACCGTTTTAGTTCGGTGGTGACTACTCTGGGCTTTGTTCGTTGTCACTCTGATCAAGCATGCTTTATTCATCGTCGCCCTGATGGTCCTTGCATCATCCTCTCCGTATATGTGGATGATATTATTATGACTGGTGATGATACTTCTGGTACTATTTGGGTAAAACAACTTGGATCCTCCTAAATATTTTTTGGGTATTGAGGTCGCTCGCTCACGCCGTGGGATTTCCTTGTCCCAATGGAAGTATACTCTTGACCTCCTTTAGGATATATGTATGATTGGATGTCGGCCCGCTTCTACCCCTATGGACCCCAATACCAAGCTTTTAGTTGAATCAGGTGATCTTCTCCCAGATCCATCAGTGTATCAGCGGCTTGTTGGTCGCCTCATCTATTTGACGAACACACGACCAGGTATTAAATTTGTTGTGAGTGTAGTAAGTTGGTTCATGCATGCGCCTCGTACCTCCCATCTCCATGTTGTTCATCACATTCTCAGATACCTCAAGTCCAGTCCTGGTCTTGGGTTGTTCTATGCAGCTGGAGAACAATCAAGGATTTCTTGCTTCACTGATGCAGACTATGCGGGATCTATCACTGACAGGCAATCTACCTCTGATTTATGTACGTTCTATGGCCGTCATCTGCCGTCGTGGAAAAGTAAGAAACATGATGTGGTTTCTGGGTCATCAGCCAAGGCCGAGTATCGTGCCATTGCTCGTGGCACTTGTGAGCTTCTTTGGTTGCGCTCATTATTGTCAGAATTGGGTTTTCCAACTTCGTGTCCTTCCACCCTATTCTGTGATAATAAGTCCGCTATTATGCTCGCATATGATTCGGTTCTCCATGAGAGAACCAAACATATTGAGGTTGATGTTCATTTTATTTGGGAGAAAGTTCGTTCAGGGATTGTCACTCCAAGTTTTGTTCCCTCCTCTGGATAGACTGCAAATATTTTACTAAACCTGTCGGGCCATCTCTACTCTAGTCATCATGTATCAAGCTCAGTCTCGTGAATATCTTCGCCCCAGCTTGAGAGGGAGTGTTGGAGATTATTATTCTCTTATGATTGATATTTAGTCAATGCCCATGATTTAAGGATAATTATTCGATTGATGGTTAGTCAAGGCCCTTGATTTAAGGTTAATTAGTTTATATTTAGTCAAGGCCCTTGATCTAAGGTTAATTGGTTTGACTTTCTAATTTTTGGTTTCTTCTCTCTGTATTTATATGGGTTGATTACACTTTGGAAATACATGAGATTAAAACCCTAATCCCTTTTTCTTCTCTTACCATTGAAAGGACGCAAAGTCTGATTCATCATCCGCATAAAAGTGCTCGGTGCATTAGACAACCCGAATGGCATGAACAGCCACTCATATAAACCCTCCCACATCTTGAAAGTTGTCTTCCATTCATCTCCAGGCCTAATACGAAGCCGGTGATAACCACTTCTCAAGTTCAGCTTGGTAAAAACATGTGCTCCCACCAACTGGTCAAGCAAATCATCTAAATGTGGAATGGAAAAACGATATGTCACTGTTATTTTGTTGATTGTCGGCCCTGCTATCAACACACATCCGTCACGAACCATCTTTTTGGGGGGTCAATAGTGTTGGGACAGTGCAAGGGCTAAGGCTTTCCTCAATAAAACCCTTAGCCAACAATTCTTCCACCTGGTGTCACAACTCTGCATGCTTCCTCGGGCTCATCCGATAATGGGGGCGATTCGATAAGCTCAAACTCTGCACAAGATTAATCTGACGATGGATATCTCGCAGTGGGGGCAATCCATTTGGCAACTCTGCCGAAAACACATCCTGAACCTCTTCAAGTAGGGGCTTGGGTAAGGGTCGGCACCACCTATTCTCCCTCCTCAGATGCAATGTCCTTCGCAACAAGAACAAACACAACTTTCATGTCTGATAGCTCCCCTTCAAACTATGCCCTTGTTAGAAGATTAGTACTCTCCCCAGTTTGTGGCTTCAGAACAATCTCCTTAGAAAGCATCAACACGACCTTAGTATTTCTGGACATGAGACTATATGTATTGGCGCCACTATCATATACTATTCGGCGATCAAATTGCCACGGTCTCCCCAATAAGAGATGGCAAACATTCATACCCACCACATCACACCAAACTTGATCCTTAAACTTAGGACCAACTGGAAAATTAAACTAAGCATCTTTTTGAAACTTTAACCTCGTTACCTTTCTTCAACCATGCCAGCTTGTAAGGATTAGGATGAGGCTCTGTCTTCAAACCAAGTTTCTGAACTGCCTCTTCTGAGATCACATTTTCGCAACTACCTGAGTCAATCACAAAATGACACACCTTTTCGCCAATTGTGCAGGTAGACTGAAAGGAATTGTTTCGCAGCCATGAATCACCTTCAATTTCACATGGGGCATAACAAACTCTCTGTACCACTAGCATTGGCCCGATATCTCCAGCAATCTCTTCAATTTCCTCTTCGTGCTCCTCATCAAACACTGGTCACTGGTCATATCCACCCTCCTAAATGCCCCTATGTTCATCTCCCTCCAGAAAAAGGCATTTCCTTCACGGTCGCCTTTACGACACTCCACAGTACGGTGACCTGTCTCATCACATTTGAAACATTTGAATCCCGAACCACTAGCAACGGAATTGCTCTGCTGTGTAGCTGTTGGTGGAACGGAAGCAGGTTTAGGTGCAGAAGGGATTGTGGTCCGACCTGCACCACTCCAAGTACTCCCAAGTTTGTGGCCAGACTATTTTTCCAACTATAGTGACCTCTGATAGGCATCCGAGATAGAATACAGAACTAGCATATTCAATGAATATTGGAACAATTGACGTAAGCCCCCAACATACCTTGAAATCAATTGCTCCTTTGATTCGGCAATATCATTTTGGGCCACCAACTGATAGAAATCTGTGGTATAATCAGCCACGGATCGAAAATTTTGTCAAAGGTTCTATAGGCGATACATCAAACGATTGTAGTTGTGCGGAAGAAAAGTCACCCGTAACCTATTTTTTATTTTTTTCCCATGATGCGATCTTTCCTTTGCCCTATCTACTTCTGGAAACCTTGGGTTGCTGCCAACAAGACGAAGCCCTATCCTGAAACCTCGTGGCCACCAACATCAGTGCATCACCCGCTTGTCCTCCGAAACTTCTTTGAAATCCAAGGTTTCCTATACAACAGTTAACCAATCTAGAAACTCCTCTAAGATAGAACTTCCATGAAACTCGGGCAGTTCGATCTTCAAACACATCTCCCAACAGCGATGGTCATAGCAGTCAGCCACAACCTCATGACCTTTTGCACGATTGTAGCCACTATAGCCACCATTAGCAAAGGGATTGATAGTAGATTCATCATCCCAAAACCCTTCCCCAACAATCTGTTCAGTCAGTGCGCTGAACGTCTCTTCCAGTCGTCGTTCCATTCGTTGAATCCTCTCCTCCGTTCGTGCTTCTCGAGCAATATCGTCACGATCATACGCTTCTTCAACCAAAGTGACACGGCCTCCTCTTCCACCACAACCTCCAGCACGTCCTCTAGCGGTCATAATCAGAATTGGAACGCAGGCTCTGATACCAATTGATGCAGGGGAAAGCGTATAAAGAACGAACGATTTGCAAGAGAACAACCACAACCCAATATTAGAGAAACTTCTCTAATCAAATACGTTTTATTTCATCAAGCAACTGCTCTGACTGTAACCTAATAGACTGCTTAAATAGGCTACAAATCAGCCACTAACCCTAAGCAAAAGAAATCCCACCAAAACGAGGGAATAATTCAAAAATTAACGAAAATTACCAAAAAGTAAAACTTAGATAAAATCATTTTTGAAAAATATAGAAAATCCTAAGACTTCCACCGAAAACGGAGCTCAAAACGAATGTCTTCACCCCGACCTTAAGGTCCAAATTATTACCAAAAACGAAAAATTTGGCCTTCTGGAGGCCCAAACAGATCTAAATGCCTAAAAACGGCTTAGGCCATGTCGCAACGATGTGTATTGGTCATTGGGCCATTTCGGATCATCTCATGACAGACCCAACGCAAAACTCCACCGTCACATATTTACGGTTTTGTCACCCGACCACCCGATCGAGTGTTATAGTGTCTATGAAAGGTCTCTCCTTGGGCTACTGCATCAGTAGGTGTTATGATATTCGTACTAGGAGCATTATTTTGCACTTGAACAGTATAATAATTCAAAATATTTTTATAATTAATAGATTTTTTTAAAGTTACTATGTAGAATTCCAACTAATCGGCATATCTAAATCAATATTATTTCTTATCATCCCATAATGCTTGCAACAATTTTTATATAATTCATATCGATGTATCGAAGAATGAATATTACGCACAATATATTTTTTTCAACTGAAAGAGCTAACAAAGATAAACATTCTTACACCATCAAATTTAAAATATGAGCACAACAGCGTACATGAAACAACTCAGTTTAAATGTCATTAAGCAAAAAACCAAACATGGTTTTTAAAGTACGTTCGGCAACATCGTTGTTTGTAGCATTGTCTAACGTGATAGAAAAAATCTTTTTTTTAAATACCTCAAGCTAAAAGTTCATCACGAATGACATTTGCAATATTAACATCGGTGTGTGGAGTCTCAATCATTTTGAAAGATATTATTCTTTTGTTAAATTTCCATTCCTCATCAACAAAATGTGTAGTTAAGCACAAATAACCCATGTAGCTTTTGAAGTCCACAAATTAGAAGTCAGGCAAAATTTCCCATTGAAATTTTGAAATTCAATGTCACGCTCCGGATTTTCAAACCTTTTTTTTTTTAAATGGAATAAAAAAATGATCATAAATCACATTTATCAAACCACATAACAAGGGGCAGTGAATTGCAAAACATATCTCTTTAAAAACATTTAAATAAAACATTCGGGAATATAAATTCAATAACCCTTTTTACAAACCTGCTTGCAATGAAATGATATTACAACTCTTTAAATAAAAGGGGATGCCAGTAGGCTACAAAGGGGGAAAGAGGGGAATCAAAATAATGTTGTGAAAATGAAGTACACTAGGATGCTTCTCACCAAAAGAAAGTAGGGCAAGCCTAAGCCAACCCCCGCTATAAGCAACCCAACCAAGTCAGCCTGCAAAGAACTGTAAAAAGAAGGTTGAGTCATAAAAACCCAGCAAATATGCGACTATCAAATGTAAGTGCAATATGGTGATTATGTGCAAGATGGGTGAGTCCTACAATGCAAACTCAAGCATGTTTCCAATATTCATACCCAAGGTCATCAAGTCTAATCCCAAGTCTACATAACCAAATCATACTAGCCACTCGCACTCTCGCATCAATAGTAAGACCTCAAACCTTTGCTTCTAACCGACTATCACAACGGAAACCAAACCTTCTATCGCACAACCACGATTCAACCAGAAGGGAACGACCGAAAGCATTAAGGACCGCAAGACAAGGGTCACACTAAGAATCTAATCCACTCTCGCCGCACATAGATAAAAGATGGTACTTATCCAAAGGGTCTCCCTATCACACAATCCGAATGTTGCCTAGACAAGGCTAACCAACAATCCCCACGATAGTCCATTACCAACCGATAGTTTGTTTCCCGACTTAGCCTCAAGATCAAGCGTATCAATGCCACACATTGGCCTAATCTCAACGGATACTAATGCCACGACTTGGATCACTAGCAATGCTTACCAATGCCACGAATTGACTCCAAGACCCATGCTTTCCAATGCCACGAATTGGCTAACTCTTTAACACTTGCTAAAGCCACGATTTGGCTAGAACCACCCAAGGTGAAATCCATAAATCCACATCCAACCCTCGCCAAGGGACACTCTCATTCCCTCTATATATATATATATATATAGATAATACAAGTAGGTGGATTCATTATCTTGAAACTTTAGTTGGTTCAACTCCCCGCTTGGAACATTTTTAAAAAAAGGCCATAAGGGATTCGAAACCTCCTGAACAAATTCCAGGGTCGGCTCTACAATCAACCTTAGGCTAGTTTTGGGTCACAAGAAAACCATCAAGTCGTTCATCGATTTACAGTCGTCTTGACGAATTCAAGGGTTGACTAGCTCACGAGTGAATCACGAATTGATTCAGGTTGTCTCAACGAATTCAAGAACCAACCTCGCACTCGAATGACCACAAATTGGCTCGAAGATCACGAATTGATCTAGGTTGTTTCAACGAATTCAAGAACCAACCTACTCACACATATGACCACGAATTGGCCCGATGATCACGAGTTGATCACCTTAGCAAACACCCAAGTCTTTTATGTTGTTTGTTGGTTGATTAATAAATGTAGATTTGATAAATTTTAGAGTTTGAGTCGAAGGAGATGAGTTCTCCAACACGGGCAACGAGTTTGCCACGAGAGGCGAGTTCCTGACTCGAGGATGACGAGATCACCCAACCATAGCAACAAATTTGCTAAAGAGAGATGAGTTCCCAAATCAAGGATGACGAGTTCACCATACAATTCCGCAACACATACCTAAGGTCTAGGAACGAGTTTCCTAACCTAAAGTGACGAATTCACCCATCTCCAAAGCCTTTGTCTCTCATAGACATTTCATCGAACACAAAGGGTGCCCATGGCACCATGGTTATCCGCATAACAAGAAACCACTATATCACTTGCCGACAAACCATCCGGCACTACGATATTGCTCACTAAGACCGATACAAGGTCACGAGGGCATCCTACTCCCTCAATTCTAACGAAATTCATAATAGTCCCAAGTCAATCCAATTTTCCTCGAATGATCGTCTAGTCGTACACTCGACCCAATTCACACTTTCTCGCATTCTAATCCTACCAAGGATACTCAATCGTGTATGAATGCGAATCAATTTCATTACTTTCCCCAAAACGATCATTAATTCAAAATTTAGGACTTTTTAGTAAAATTATTAAATTCTAGATATTGGAAATCATTAGTGAGCTACATACTTACAAATACACGAGATAGTAACATATTTACCTCAATGCTCGCCGACGGAGAAATCCTACCGGCATCAATCTTCGGTACCCGCGAACCTATGTACATCAATACGATGACAACGACGATTAGAACAACGTTCTCTAAAGAGGAATTATGAGAAACCCACTTATGAAAATCGACTTACCCAAAATTTTGGAGAACGACTCACCACCTATGTCACCGGAAATCTCTCGTCGCGGTGATCGACGTTAGTACTAGCAAGAACTCCGTGGGATGCTTGAAAGACCTCCGAAATTTAGAGAGAAGGAGGAGAAACACTCCAATAGAGGTAGAGAGAGAAGGAGCAGTCCTAGGGTTGAGGGAAATGTCTAAAAATCGTGGGCAAGAACACTTATATACTCCCCCTACGCGAAATGACCAATCTGCCCTTCATTAAACGCAGAAACAGGATTTTTACACTTGGCGACCGGTCGACGGATTTGGCCCGACCGGTCGAGCCTATTTCGACAGCTCTCTGCTAAGCCCCGACCGGTCGACGGAGTACACGTGTACGGGTCGACACGCTTTAAAAGAAAAAGGGATTTCTCACTGAAATGCCACGACCAGTCGACGCTTTTGGCCCGACCGGTCGACGCTGGAAAAAATGTTATATTTTAAAATTAAATCCCAACCTCGACTACAACTCTACACGGGACTTCCCGGAACATCCCAAATCGAATGCAAACCAAAAGAATGGACCGACAAAGGGTCCAACGCCCAATTCTAATCATTCTAAAAATCTAAGGAATTCTTTAATAAAATTTCCTTAATCGATTAAAACGATGAATTAAATTCCAGAAACGTATTTAGGAAATACGGGTCGTTACATTCAATCTCAAGTTTTCACTATACTGATTAAATTGTTTCATAATCTCTCTTTTCGCAGTTGTGGCAAAAAAATCAACATATTGAGGATTTAAACCTCTTTGTACAATTCCTGTAAAATCATGTTTTTCTACAAATGTAAAAGAAGCTTCTGTTCTAACCACATAGTCAACAATTCAGATCGAGTGACCAAGAGGTCAAAGTTAAAACATGTCAGTTTTCCATCAGAGCTTTGATTCAATTGCATTTGACTTTTAATATCCACTTGACCCCCAAATTTTTTATAACATGAAACATGATGTCTTCTTAAATGATTTGTACCACAATTTGAAGAACCAACAAGTAATTTCCCACAAAGTTTATATTTTGCTTTAACAACTTCAACTCCATCCATCATAAGTTTTATTCTATCAAAATTATTCCAAACATCTAAAGTAAGTTTTTTAGAAGATGTTTCTGTTGTTGTTTTTGAAGGACTTTGATTAAAAATTAGAGAACCTATATATTCATCAACACCCATCCACTCCTCATTTTCATATGTTCTCAGATGTCATATTAATTTTAAATCGCTAAAAATGCACACAATAAACTATACTAAGAAATCATGCAATAAACTATACTACTAAGAATTGGGAAAATAAACTCCCTCGAATCTGTCAAGGTCTCAAACTGCAGTAAGAATCAGAGATCTGCACAGAAATTGAAGAATCAATCACAGTTAAAACTTGCAAGTTCGAGCAATGGAAAGCTATAAAAGACATCCGAGTTCCAAATCAAAAACCAAAACCTTAATACCCAAAATATACAAAGGTACGGTCGGAAAACAAAAAATGCAAACAATAAACCACAAGTTACAAAAGATAGACAGTAAATATACATAGCAATATAAACCCTAGGT
>NMUG010007937.1:0-11861 GCA_002855965.1 Monotropa hypopitys | reverse complement strand
CTAGGGCTGTGGGTGGGAAATCAGTGGAGGAAGTGAAAAGGCATTACGAGATCCTTGTGAAGGATATCATACAAATAGAATCTGACAAAGTACCTCTGCCCAGTTACAGGTCCTCTGGCAGCAACGGTCGAGCCATTTATAATGGACAGAGGTAGTGTTGAGGTAATTCTCTTTGCATTGCTGCTTGAGTATATTCTGTTTTGCAAATCATCATACCTGGCTCTCCTATTTAGCCCTTCGTTTCTCCCAGTCTCTGCCTGAAAACAAGCCTTTAGATGTAGTGAGAATCTCATTTTTTACCAGTCAGATACCTCTATAAATACATCAGGTTTCTTGCGGAACTAATGAGCTTTTGTCTCCGTGCTTAATATATCAGCAGGTAATGAAGAATCTAAAGCTATAATGAAGTTAAAGTTGCTGCTATAACATATGATAGGTAGATTTTATGACAAGAGAAAATGGATAAATTTGTAAAGAGTATTGCTTGGAAGCGATTATGGTGTTCCCTCTTTGTTCTATCTTCCCAGTGTTGGTATATCAATGCAATTTATGCAATGCGCTTTCAACTTGTCCCTGTTGTAATGGTTCCTCTAGTTACATATGAAATTTACAATCCTCCTAATTTGTGGTTTAATCCCTTGGGGTGGGTTCATTTACTTGTGCATATCAAATAATCCAATGGTGGGAAACCAAAATACATGAAGAACTCTGATATATGACAACTTTCGGCTCAATGACGCAACGCAATTAAAAGAACAGGAGAAATCAAAGAAATTATTGTTTGAAATTGAGAATTTAACCAACCATCTTCAAAATATTTGTACTCCAAAATAAAAAAAGGGGTTCTTTGAGCGAGTGCCTCATATTCTTTTAAAACCGTTAAGGTCCTGTTAAATAAGATTTCGTACCCGCTAAGGTCTCATTTAACACACGCGAGCACAGGTTATCATGGCAAACCAGATTCCCACCCACACCAACTCTCAGGCGCCCCAAGCCAAATCCTTCAAAAACGCCCTTCTATGCGAAAATCAGTCCCAGCCTTCCCACTCGAACACACTCCTCACGGATAGCGATGATGAAGCTATCATGGACGTAGAAGACTGTACGACCAACTCCAAAGCAAGGCTCAAGATCGTTTTCTCTGATGATCACCTCAAGCGTATCAGGGCAGGATGGAAAGACTGCCTCATCGTGAAACTCTTGGGCAGGAACTTGGGCTTCTCGAGCCTCATTGAAAAAGCTAAACATCTTTGGAATCTGGAAGGATTATTTTCAACAATGGACGTTGGTCTGGGCTTCTACATCCTTCGATTCGAGTCGAGAACGGACTACCTCAAGGTCTTCACGGGAGGCCCGTGGATCATCAATAGTCACTACCTCACGGTTCAGCGGTGGCACGGCGACTTCAAAGCAGACAAGGCCAAGGCACTGAAAACAGCCGTCTGGCTCAGAATCTTAAGACTCCCGGTGGAATATTATGACGAAGATACCCTATTTCAAATAGCATCCGTAATCGGGAAGCCTCTGAAAATGGATGGCCGAACAGCGGACTCCATTCGCGGAAGCTATGCGCGGATGTGCATTGAGTTCGACCTTAACAAACCCCTTGAACCCTTCATTATCATAGGTAAATACGAATATGTGATAGAATATGAACACTTACATGTTATATGTTTCTCTTGTGGCAGGGTGGGTCACAGGCGGGAATTCTTCTCCAACACCCACATCATTGTGGAAGACAAAGGCAAGGGATCAGCTCCATCCACAGAACATCGCGGGACTGCCGGGGTGAAATCTGTGGACTTCAACGGCCAGAGTTTTCAACCCCAGAAGTCATCGGATGACTACGGTGAATGGATGGTGGTTAAACACCGGTGCCGTCTAGGGCAGACGCCGATCAGTAAAGGAAAAGAAAAATACAATGATGCTCTCGCCAGAGGCACCAAGCCCACCCCCCCTGCCCATTCTCACTCGGATCCTTCCACAAGCCAGGGCAAAGGCCCAAAAGCCCAAGCAACGCGCAAACCTTATTTCAAGGAGAGTAGAGATGGGGGCCCAAAACCCATTGTTGTGCCTCCCAGGCCCTCAGGCCCAAAACCAACTGCCAACATTGTGGGAGCTATGATAACATCTATGCCCGTCATTTCTGTGGCGCCCACCGGCACCCCACTCCAAAACCCTGATAACCCCCGCTATGGACATCTGTCCTACAGCTGTCACCACTCCTCAAACTGACGGTTCTCCCTCCCTTCCCAATATCTCTAGCTTACAGCGCAATAGCCAGATACAACCCCAGGATCAATCCCTTGCAGAAATCACTTCTCCAGACCTTTCCCCAAATAATGTTTCGTCCAGCGGTGCTTACTTGGGTGGTGGGAACAATATCCAAGGAAACCATGGATATGGACTCCGGGCAATAAGTCGTTCACCTCGCGCAAACCATCTGGTGGACGGAAGAGGCAACGCTGAAGATCACAAGGAATGCCTTCAACCAGAACGGGACGTTCTTCGCAAGAGCAACAATAAAGGAAGAAATCACCCACCGAATGAATATACATCGAATTAATCAGATCCTCGGGCTTCCCTCTAGGTCCAAGCTCGATCAAGACTTTACCATGCCATCTATGGATTTTCTTATCTGGAATTGCAGAGCCGTTGGAAACGAGCGTTTCCGCGCCCATTGTAAGAATCTAACCACCGCCTACAAACCGCAAGTTGTTGCCCTCCTCGAGACCAAAATCCGTATGGAGCAAATGGGCCTATTCTTCAAACACCAAGGCTTTACCGCTTCCGTTTACGTTGATCCCGTTGGGAGGTCTAGTGGTATCTGGGTTCTATGGGACCCTTCCAGCATCACCCTCAACACTCTAAAAATTACCAGCCAGGTCATTCACGTATCTGTCCGGCGTGACAACTTTGAAGACTGGGTGTTTTCGGTGGTTTATGCCTCTCCGAATCCTCGTTCCAGAAGTACGCTCTGGGAGGACATCAAAGACTGTGAGGAGACCTAGAACAAGAGCTGGATGATCGCATGTGACTTCAATGAAACGGCTACTGCTGACGAAACCCAATCTGGTGCTCCTGACAGAGGTGCTACTCAAAGACGTAAATTCAACGATGAGTTCAGCCTTTGTAACTTATCTGATCTTGGCCATTCGGGCCCTAAATTTACTTGGACCAACGGCAGGCCTGGCCCCAACAGGGTCAAGAAACGCCTTGATCGAGCTCTTGCAAATAACTCTTGGCGCACTGTCTTCCCTGAAGGTATGTTCACTATCCTTCCTCGTTTATACTCTGACCATGCCCCAATCCTCATTCGGTGCCTTGGGTACCATAACCTTAGAATCACCCCAAAAATATTCTGCTTTGAAGCAGCGTGGCTTACCCACAGCACCTTCAACAGGCTTGTTCTTGATAGCTGGACGGGGCCTAGCCTCACCCACTACATTGAAAATTTTAAAAACCAAGCTACCAAATCGAACAAAGATGTTTTTGGCAACATCTTTGTGAAAAAATGCTGGCTCAAAGCAGGAATCAGTGGCATCCAAAAAGCCCAGGATACCAATCGTTCTCACAGTCTCTATATTTTGGAGATATCTTTGACAGTTGCTCTGTCATTCTCAGTTCGACCGTGTCTAGTTCCTAGTGTTCGTGCTATTGTGGACTCCATCGTTCGGTTCTTGCTCGTTGGCATGGGTGATGCTTTTGTAGCCAGACCTTGGATTGTAGAAAGTGTGATGTTCTTCTCCCTATCGGAATTAATTAACTCTTGATCGCATCTTTTTCGAATGATAATTGGAAATCTCCGATGTAACTTTCTCCGAGTACTGACCTTGACGATGATCCTAGTGTCCACACCATATCGGGAGTTGTTCCTTTTTCCTCTTTGTGTGGCACTCGACTTTCCTTGTGTTGGTACTCCCCGTCGTGATCTTCGTGTCCTATTGATCGACATACATAAACCTTAGCCCCTATGTGTGTGGGTTCGTGGACTCAGTTGGGAGTTGTAGTCCCGGTGTGACTCCTCCATCAGTCCATTCTGTTCGTGGTGTGATTCTCTTCTAAGTGCATCGTCGACAGTAAAGTGGAAGAGCCTGGACTTCAGAAGTGGAGCAGCGATCAGTTCTCAAACCGCTTCGCGGTATTTCATTGTTGGACATCTTTAGTATCATGATAAACTCGGCATGCTTGGCTTCTGGGTACTTCGTGGACGATCTTCCGTGAGGCTTGCGTAACCTGTTCTTTTTATCATGTTGCGTTGTACTCGATCTTGCAAAACGCGGTTGAGCATGTCGCTCTCTCTTGCCTTGTTGTGATGATTCATGTTGATCGCTTCGCCTTCTTGATTGCAATATTTCGCGTTCGTTCGATCGTTCTTCTTCGGCGTGTATACTTGATTGAACGCGATAGATCCCTTTATAGTGCAAATCTTTTGTTGGAAAGGAGGTTTCATCCCCTTTCGCTGCGTTAGTACGTTGTTCGTTGCGTGATCATGAGATAGAAGAAATTCGTGGGCCGAAGAAGCGCGGGATCGATAAATCGTGGGAAAGTTGGTTACGAAATATATTACAGTCTAGACTTGGTGTGAGTTTGGTGCCATGCGGTGTTGTTGGGCTTGGCACATGCAAATTTTGGCGTGTGTGGGTGTGTGAGTCCTTCTTGACATTGTGATATACGTTTGACGTAGTGAATTGATTTGAGAAGAGCTACCGGCCGGGGCATCTCAAAACAAATCACTAAGGTCACTCGATTACCATGCTAGGATGTGTGTGTGTGGTGTGGTGTTTCTTCTTTCGCGAAAGTGTTGGTGCATTTCTCATATATATTATGCTATACATAAAGTCGTGGGCTATGGGGCGATTGCGTATTTCGTTGGCTACTTACCATCAAATGTTCGACGTACAGAGATCTCGACGTTAGGTGTATCGACGTGTTGGTGTGTCTATGGGTCGTTCGACACCTTCTTGGCTTGGCCTCGCTTTTTGGTGTACCTATGATTGGTAATCAAATCATTGGAAGAAAAATGACGTGAGAGTGCACTATTGTACGGTTGTGAAGCTGACGTGTGGGCATCGACGTTCATGATGCATGTTCTTTTGCTCTCACCTAATCATTGTAATCGTTGCAAGAAGATATCAATTTCTTCGTGTTTGAGAAAGTCTAAGTTTAAGAAGCTATAGTTCCCTTTCGTTGCTTAGCAACTCCAATCTTGGCCTCGTGTCGGCTTTTCCATATTGTATCAGGAAGTGCCCTTGATCTCCTTGAACCTTGCAAACTGTTAGCCGCAAGGCGTGTTCGTTGCGATCGTGGTGGTGAGTGAACCATCTAGCATTGAGACTAAGTATCCCCTTGTCAATGCGTATGTTCCGTGGAAGTTTTCGACATCGTATCTCGTTTTGGTGTTCTGATCGAAGTCTCATTATTTCTGACTAATCCGGACCTTGTGGCATTGTCACTGAAGTGGTAGTTGACTTCGGTCCTCTCTTGGAAAAAAAGAAATTCTTCGAGTGTGACGGTCGTTTGATTGGGCTTTCATCCCTCCCTCCCTTCTTTTCTCCATTTCGAGGACGAAATTCTTTTAAGGGGTATGAGATGTAACGACCTAGAATTTTAAATAATTTCCTAAATGTAATTTTGGTTGTTATCGGGTCTATTCAATAAAATTCAATGGTTTGGGGTAGTTAGAGTCCCCGGTGGTTGGTGGCGTTGTCTTGGGTTGTTCTGGCAATGTGCCGAGGGACGTCTAGGCCTATTACGACTCCGAAAAATTTTCTGAATTCGAAAATATTCTTCATCAATGTCGTAGAGAATTCAATTACGAATCCAACGCAACTTGAATCGTCTCAATCGGAGTTCGGACAAAGAAGTTGTGGCCGAAATACTTTCACATGTCGCGTGTGCAACTCTTGCAGAGTACCGAGACGTCCGTAACCGGTTGCGCGTTTTTGAGCACAACCGGTAGCGCATTCTGCGGGAATTTCTGACAGACTTACTTGAGGGCATTTTTGTCATTCCTGGGGGCATATATATACTCATTTTTCGTGTAATGAGTGATCCAAACTCATTTTTCAGCCTACAAACCCCCAAAAACGTATCTCTCTCCCTCTCTCTCTACAAACCCTCATTTCTTCTCTCTCTCTCTCTCAAATCTCACCATTGAAGGAGGAATTGGAGCTTGGCTCCTTCACCAACCTTGAAGAGGACTTCGAGGGCTTCGCATCTATGGGCTTGGATCCTCTTGAATCGGTAAGAATTCTCCTTTCTCAATTTCTAGATCTAGTTCCTCTCTCCTCCATTGTTGCCTAACCTTTGGGTTTCTCGATTCATGACTTGAAGGAACGTTGTTGTACGCGTCGAGAGCTTCGTAGAGATGGGTTCGGTTCGTGGCGGTCCGGCGAACTTTCCGGCGAACTTTTCTGGCGGCGGCTCCGGCGATGCTTCCGGTGGGTAACTTCTAAATCCTACCTTGTATGCGTAGTTGTGCTTTATTCCATTCCATATTTCGTTGATTCGTCGATTATTGATCGTTGGGCATAGTCGGGTTACTCTTACATTCAATTCGATTCAATTACGTAGAATTGTCATTTGGGTGTCTTGTGATCATTCGTGGATAAATGCGTCAAAGTAACCCCTTGGAGCTAGTCTAGGCACCTTGGAAACCTTAGCCCGTCACGTGTTCGATAAAATGCCTAAACTAGATGGAGTTGTGTAAGTGGGGATGCAATCATGTCAAATTGTGTCAAGAGGTATGGAAGACTTGTGCGATTGAATTTGGGGTCTGTGTTGGGAATGAACAAAACTTGGGATTATGGTGAAATGTAATGTGATTTGGGTACTTTATAAATAATTAGTGTGAATTGGGATTCTTGTGGATGGTTGAACGAGTTGCGTGATAAAAGCATAAGTAGTTGGGATGTGTCGACTTTGGGTGATATTAATGAAGTCATAATGGTCTTGTGCATTGGGTGACCCTTATTGGTAGCGAAATGTGACGCTTGTGGAGATATGAGAGGATTGAGATTACTCGTGGAGACTTAGATGGTTTGAGTTGTAAAAGGGGAATGGTCGTTGTGTGTAGACTTGGAATAATGATAATAAAATTGTAATAACCACGTTCGTTGATTGAAATGCTCATGGGAATGAAATGGGTGCTGGTGAGATGTTCTGTGATGTTCAAATGTGAGGCGATGGTGTTGTCATTGCGGTGGTCTTATGGTTTGGGTGACCTTCCCTGGTGAGGGCGTGGGAACCTCCGGGAACTTGGTCTAACCTTGGGTTTGCTTTGTCGGAATGATGGTAATGATTTTGTACCCACCCAAACATGAAATGAATAAAATGAACGCAATGCACAACCAATGCGGGGATGGATCCTACGAGGACCACCCTTGGGCAAATCCTAAATCCTACATGTGAACAGAACCAAATGGAACATTGACATACGATGTTTGTTGGCGTACGAGGATCCATCTCGGATATGAGAGGTCTTTGCCCCGACCCTTATGCTTTTTGACATGCCTTTTGGCAACTCACTGGACTGGGAGGTTACATGCCCCAGGGTGTTGGTTTGAGATGGTATCCATCCGGGTTAGGAGGGTTTGCCCTATCCCGCGGTATTGCCCATTAAATTGCTTTGACACTATATACGACGCGATGTTACGATCTACTAGCCGTGGCTAGGAATTTCCGATAGAGTTACTTTGATATTGATACGGGAATGGAGTTATGATGGGATTCCCGGGATGGTCGCGCCATCCATGACATTGTGCACAGTGGGGGTAACTTGAGCCCTCCCAATGTTACTTGGGGAAAGCTAGGTAGGAATTGGGTTAGTTGGTCGGCCAACTACTACCCTCTTCCCTCTATCGAGGTTACTTGACACTTAACTTGGAACGGACTTATGATGGGGTTCCAATGGTCACTTACGATATGAATGAATAATATATGGAGTGGACTTATGATGGGACTCCAACACTTATCTATTGATAAAATGAACGTAAAGACTTGGAATGGACTTAAGACGGAATTCCAAGGAAGCTAATTTATAAAATCCAAAGAAAGGTAACATGAAGTTCCAATATCCTTCAAAGATAAATCAACACCAAATCCACAATATTTGTACTTATCAAGGGAAATGAATTGGGGAAGGTAGTGGGAGTCCACAGGATTCTTTGTATTGTGTTTGGCGTTGGTCTCGGGTGTTGGTTGTGGTAGGATGGTTTCCCCTGAATGATATTTATGATCGGGGTTACATATTGGTGTTGTCTATCGATGAGATTCTTAGTCACTCCTGTAGTGCGTGCGTGTGTTCACCTCACTGTTGGATTTACTGTTACTTGGGTTTACACTTAGGGTTGCACGATCTCGTGCATGCTTTGTAGTCTTTAGCTGTTACCGTCACTGAGCCGTGGTTTGCTCAGACCCTCTTTCTTTTTCTTTTTCTAGTCTGTGTTGCAGGGCTAGACGAACTTGGAGTTGGAGTCAGCTGTTGGATTTTCTCAGGCGTAGCTGTTACGGTTTTCACGGACAGTCTTCCAGTTTCAGTTGTACTTTACTTCTCAGTTGTAGTACTTTCAGTTGTAGCCGTTTGGCATTGTTTTACCTTCCGCTTGTATTTCATATCTTGTATAATATAATGAGAAAATGGACAGAATGTATTGATACAACAAGTAGTGATCTCCCCTGCTATGTATTTAAATTGTTTTAAAAAAAATGGTTTGAAAATCCGGGGCGTGACAACTTGGTATCAGAGCTTTCGGTTCGAATACCTTGGAACCGTGGGAAGACACCTAGTCTTCATGAGTTCTCTTGGTCATTATAGTGTTCATTGATCGTGTCTGTGTGCTTGTGACGCACTCCTGCTTCTTGGTTCCGCTTCTGGTTGATATTCTGTTTGTTCTGTCTCCTTCCATGGATGTCAAGTTTCTCCATCCCCTGGTAAGTCGAGTGTTGATCTTTGTGGCGGGTTCAGTCGCCTTGTAGTTGTTGAGTATCTTGGTATCCCTACTCTTAGCATTTGTGATGCATCTTTTGAGGTTTCCGTGCGATTGTAGGCTCCTCTGTGTCACTAGAATTGAGTTTGTGTTCAGTGATAAAATGAGATTCATGACAGTATTCGAAGTCATTGTTGGGATTACCCTTTGTTCTGTCGTTCGTAAGGAAGAGCTTTGGTCTTGTCGGTTCATGGTTCTGGTCTTCAGACGACCTTGGCTTTGGTTTTGTGGTTAGTAATGCTTCATAGAGCTCCTTGAGTAGTGATAGCTTGGATTCCTTTCCCTTGTGATGCAAATCTTCGAGTAATTGTTGTGAAATTGGCCTTATGGTCTGTAGGAGTTGGGTTTCCTCCGTTGTTTCAGTGAGGTTCTTGAGGCATTACCGAGATTTCCTAGTACCGTTTCTTTAAGGGGTATGACCTGTCGGTCATCTGTATTGTCGCGAGGGTGATTTGAGCGTGCTCGTTTGGCATCGTGAAGTTCGTCTTACGCTAGTGTTCGTTAGGACGGGAGTGTAAGTGTGATTGCGGCGTATCATTTCTGTTTAGACGCTTGTCTCGCGTTAGATTGAAATCGACTGATCGTGCAAAGTTCGTCTTGGATGTTCTTAGTTGACGCTTGGATGGGTTGCCTGCATTGCAACCAGACGTTTGTGAAAATGTTCTGCTCTTCTAGTGTCCACTTGGACCCCTGTTGGTGATTTCGACCAGTTGTACTTGTATTCTAGTGCCTTGGAGAGATTTCCTTGTTCAGCTTCTCATTTTACTTGGTAGCGTGTCTCATGCATTAGACATCACTGGCGCTAGTTTCTCCTTATCGACTAGTTGAGCTTCTATCTCGTGTTACCGCACCCACTTGTTGTCTTACAATCAGTTCTTGCGCGGCGTCGTATTGTTAGTGCGCACATCTAGTGCTCGGCACAGCAGGTGACGGCAAGTCCCGCCCTTGTGTTTTGCGACGTTTTGTCGTGCGCGGCTAGGCATTGGCTCGGTTACATCTCTGTCCAGTCACGCCTTAGTGCGGTCATGCTCCATTGGACAGATGTCCAGTTCGGCAAGATATCTGTGACAGTTGCTCTGTCATTCTCAGTTCGACCGTGTCTAGTTCCTAGTGTTCGTGCTGTTGTGGACTCCATCGTTCGGTTCTTGCTCGTTGGCATGGATGATGCTTTTGTAGCCAGCCCTTGGCTTGTAGAAAGTGTGATGCCTTTGGAACTCCGAGTATGGTTCTTCTCCCTATCGGAATTAAATAACTCTTGATCACATCTTTTTCGAATGATGATTAAATTGGAAATCTCCGATGTAACTCTCTCCGAGTACTGACCTTGACGATGATCCTAGTGTCCACACCATATCGGGAGTTGTTCCTTTTTCCTCTTTGTGTGACACTCGACTTTCCTTGTGTTGGTACTCCTCGTGGTGATCTTCGTGTCCTATTGATCGACATACATAAACCTTAGCCCCTATGTGTGTGGGTTCGTGGACTCAGTTGGGAGTTGTAGTCCCGAAGTGACTCCTCCATCAGTCCATTCTGTTCGTGGTGTGATTCTCTTCTAAGTGCATCGTCGACAGTAAAGTGGAAGAGCCTGGACTTCAAAAGTGGAGCAGCGATCAGTTCTCAAACCGCTTCGCGGTATTTCATTGTTGCACATCTTTAGTATCGTGATAAACTCGGCATGCTTGGCTTCTGGGTACTTCGTGGACGATCTTCAGTGAGGCTTGCGTAACCTCTTCTTTTTATCATGTTGCATTGTACTCATCTTGCAAAACACGATTGAGTGTGTCGCTCCCTCTTGCCTTGTTGTGATGATTCATGTTGACCGCTTCGCCTTCTTGATTACAAGATTTCGCGTTCGTTCGATCGTTCTTCTTCGGTGTGTATACTTGATTTAACGCGATAGATCCCTTTCTAGTGCAAATCTTTTGTTGGAAATGAGGTTTCATCCCCTTTCGCTGCGTTAGTACGTTGTTCGTTGCGTGATCATGAGATAGAAGAAATTCGTTGGCCGAAGAAGCGTGGGATCGATAAATCGTGGGAAAGTTGGTTACGAAATATATTGCAGTCTAGACTTGGTGTGAGTTTGGTGCCATGCCGTGTTGTTGGGCTTGGCACATGCACATTTTGGCGTGTGTGGGTGTGTGAGTCCTTCTTGACATCGTGATATACGTTTGACGTAGTGAATTGATTTGAGAAGAGCTACCGGCCGGGGCATCTCAAAACAAATCACTAAGGTCACTCGGTTACCACGCTAGGATGTGTGTGTGTGGTGTTGTGTTTCTTCTTTCATGAAAGTGTTGGTGCATTTCTCATATATATTATGCTATACATAAAGTCGTGGGCTATGGGATGATTGCGTATTTCGTTGGCTACTTACCATCAAATGTTCGACGTACAGAGATCTCGACGTTAGGCATATCGACGTGTTGGTGTGTCCATGGGTACAGGGTTATGTTATAAAACCATATTTGTCACGCCCGAACCAAATTAAATAAATTAAATTGAAATATTAAAATATTTTGGAAGAAGAGGAGAAGGAAAAATAATATATATGGAGGGTTAATATTTTTTTAGAGTTATAATGAATTTGTTTTAATAAAATAAGGGTAATTGTATTTAATTACATATAGGAGTGTAAGGATGGCAAGCAAGGGAAATAACCCTTTATAATGAAGGGCAAGGAAGTAAATGACTTTTAAAATCTGTCATTAGGAATATATAAGGTCATTATACTCCCATTAGGGTTATTCCAAACCCTTGAGAAGTTATAGAGAGGTAGAGAGAGATTAAGAGTGAGAGGTGGAGAAAAGCTTGAGATTGAAGCCTTGGAGAAGGAATTTGAGGAAGAATCCTCTTACAATATTGTTCACCACA
>NMUG010007936.1:0-11862 GCA_002855965.1 Monotropa hypopitys | reverse complement strand
TGCAATGCATGTAATTTTTTTTAAATAGTAGAGGAGGGACGTAAATCAGATTTCTTAATCCATACTTTCTTAATTTTAATTTCTTTTTCATAAAATATGGATTTAGGCTCATAAATGGAATTAGTCTTTCCAAACATAGTTCTACCAAAATTGGACCATTTATCATAAGAAACTCTTTTCTTATGAAAGCCTTGCAAGTTGTAACAATAAGGACGAATATGACCTTTTCTACCGCAATAATGACAAATATAAACAGATTTTGATTTAGCATTTTTAGGCACAGATTTTCCTACAAAATGGAAATTTACCTTATTCTTAACTCTACGCATTTGAGAGGCTGATTTGCCTTCAATTACAACTTTTTCTTTGGGAGTAAAGTTTGTAGCACTGGCAACCTGAAAAGTTACCTTTTTCTCTTTACCTTTTCTTTCATTCAAATGGTTCATTGAAGTCGAATCTTCTTCATATCCAATTCCTGTTTTGTTTCCAAAAAACCTTTGGCTCTCGAGAATTTCATCAAGTTTTATTGATTCTGTGTTAAGACGCTTGTGAACAACATTAGCAGTATCAAGATCACAAGAAAGTTTAACATATCATGTAGAGTAGCAGAATGAGTATTTTTTTTTGACAAATTCTCTTTTTAAATCATTGATTTCATGTTTTAAATTTTCTTGTTCTTTCAACACTGTACTCATTTGATCTTGCAAGATTTCTAAATCTTTCACAGATTTCAAAAGTTCATCTTTGGTCTTTTTCAATTTTTCTGTAAGTTTCAAATTGCCCTTACCCATTTTAAAGCTTTTTTATACAAATTCTCATAAGATTATTTGATCTTTAAATATTCGTTTTCATCTTCATCAGACGTGGAATTATCTTCGCTATCAACTTTTTTCTCTTTCACTAGATATAGTGATAAATGATGAGGTAAGTGCAACAAGATTATTTTTAATTTCTTTTTCATCATCAGAAGGCTCAATGTCAATTTCATCATCACATGTGATGTTAGCAACTTATTTCCTTTTTCTTTTTTGTTTATGTTTGAGGATATGTTGAGGTCATGTGTTATTGATTTCCTTTGGAGTTAGGATAACTATTTGCCATTGATTGAATTTGCTTACAATAATAGTTTCTAGAGTAGAATTGGTATGGCACCATTTGAGGCGTTGTATGGTAGAAGGTGTCGGACACCACTTTGTTAGAGTGAGGTGGGTGAGCGTCAAATTTTGGGGCCGGAGTTGGTGCAAGTAACTTTGGAGAGGGTCAAGCTCATTAGAGAAAGATTACGGGTTGCTTAAAGTCGTCAAAAGAGTTATGCGGACAATAGACGATGGGAACTAGAGTTTGAAGTTAGGGATCATGTGTTTTTGCGGGTTTCAATGTGGAAAGGCATTGTCCATTTCAAAGGAAAAGGGAAATTAGCACCAAGGTATATCAGACCTTATGAGATCACACATAGAGTGGGGGCGACGGCATATCGTTTGGCCTTGCTGGTAGAGTTGTCTCGTTTGCACAATGTCTTTCACGTGTCTATGCTTCGAAAATACGTGAACGATCCGACACATATGATAGAGGTGGAACCATTAGAGTTGCATAAAGACTTGTTGTATGAAGAGAGGCCAGTGAATATTTTGGATCGCAAGGAGCAAGTGTTATGCTCCAAGGTGGTTCATTTAGTCAAAGTCTTGTGGCGGAATCATGAAGTCGGGGAAGCGACGTGGGAAAGCGAGGATGCAATTCGGGAGAAGCATCCACACTTATTTTCAGGTATGTTATTGTCCTATTTAAATTTCGGGGACGAAATTTTGTAAGTGGGGAGGAGTTGTAATACTCGTGTCCTTCATTTCAATTCGTTTAATTATTTCGTATAAATAATTAATGTTTCCTATCAAATGATCGGGTTGAGCCTTGAGGTATAATCAATAAATCATGATGTAGTAGAGTCTTGAGGTGGCTTGTGTTAGTTTGAGGTGGAAATTTAAGGTTAAGACTAATATAGATGATTAACATTCTTTTTAATCCTTGAGGTTTTGCTTAAAAGGGTATTTAAACTTAGAAAAGGTCATAGAATGACCATAGGATGCTCATTTGATGTTTGAACCTTGATGGAATAGTTTGTAGATGAGTCTCAAAGGTCTAGGCTTGAACCATTTCAATTTGGGCATTTTGAGGATTCTCGTCAGACGAGGAAGGTGAGCCTTCTGGACAACGGATCAGAAGGTTTGGGGATTCTTTAGATTTTGGCTCATTGGGTCGAGGGTGGGTCTCGTCCGGACCGGGGTGAGGTATCGTCCGGACGAGGATCCGGCCATCCAGACAGGGCGGCAGTCGGGTTAAAATTTAAAATGCAGAATTCAGTTTTTCAAGGGGCTTTTGGTCCTTTTGCACCCTAAACAGTTAACCTATCCTCTAAACACGATTTAGGGCTAATATACATCATTAGCCACCATTCAAATCTTCCAAAACCTTGAGAGAAAGCCCTAGAGTGAGAGAGAAACCTCCAGTTATAACATCCCTAACTCCAAAATACACAAAAATTTAAAACTTTCCATAGACTTCTTCATTTAAATAAATCCTCAAGCAAGAATTGCCAAGCATACTTAACATGAATAAATAAACCTCAACATAAAACCCAATAAAAATAGTACTCCAACTTCCAAAAGAAAGAAATGATAAATGAAACACCTACTGCTAGTTCAACTTCCGTTACTATACTTTGAACAAAAGGACAAGAATCATCTACCAAGGGAACTAATAAGAGAACCATAAGCCAACATTTATTTTCTCTTCCACAGGACAACCTCTGCCAAATCATCACATCTAATCATCCAATGCCCTCCAGCCTTGTAGTGGACCGCTAACCCTGCAACCTATTTCCAAGCCAGAGATAAGGAAACAGAGTGTAAATATGATATGTTTAATTTCCAAAACACAAGTAATTTCAGAGTCAAAAATCATGAAGATGAGCATGAATAATTTCTCTTTCAACAATGCATCCCATGCATGATACTTATATATTCTGTCCGAAGCCCCTTTTCAAAAGATTTGAGCATCCCATGCCCTGAAAATAGCTACTACTATAGGTAGTAATTCGTACGCCCCGCGCACTAAAATTTGGGGTACGTCCCACGCACCCGTTGGACTTACTTTGTGGCCAACCACTGGCCTTACTGACTGCCAGCAACGCCACCCGTCCCACGGAGGCATGCATAATATATATATATATATGTGCATATTATGCTTTCCATCTCAACTTATGCATTTATGTTCTTGCATATCCAACTCATCATGCATTATGTCCTTGCATATCCAACTCATCATGCATTATGTCCATGCATATCAAACTCATCATGCATTATGTCCATGCATATCAAACTCATCATGCATTATAAAACTCGATATAACAACAATAACAGTTAACTTGTTATGCACAAAGGAACAGTTAACTAAAACAATCCTGCGAATGTACCATTAAAGATACTATATTCCTACACTTACAGATACCGTGATGTTCAAACTTTCTCATTG
The DNA here is from genome assembly GCA_002855965.1 of Monotropa hypopitys. Lineage (NCBI taxonomy): Eukaryota > Viridiplantae > Streptophyta > Magnoliopsida > Ericales > Ericaceae > Monotropa > Monotropa hypopitys. The sequence goes on along the minus strand of NMUG010007936.1, from coordinate 8,337 downwards.
CCTTTGAGCGAGGCCTCAATGCATTCTTCAAGCATCCCTGTCAAAACAATTACAATTTCAGTTCACATGAACATATAATCTGACTGGAAGATAACAAAATCATTAGATTAAATCAACTGGATAGATAATTCCTCTTTAAATTACATTTAAAAGTCTTTTAATTGAACCCCCATGCCTTTCAAAATATTTTAAAACTTTACCAACATTTTCAGAATTTACTTAATCACGACCGGTTGAGACCACACTGACATTCCACGACCGGTCGAGACCACACTGACATTCCACGACCGGTCGACCGATTTCCTGCGACCGGTCGACATTCTTCAGAATCGATTTTTTTCCAGAATTTTTGTTTACGAACCACTAATCCCCCAAACTTCATAACTTCGAACTTTTTGCCTCTAAACCCAAAAATCAAACATACCAAAGTGTTTCCAACATACATGCACTAAACATATTCAATTTGTAGCCTCAAACAACTCTTAAACATACCCAAAATTCATCAATCCACCCTCAAAACCACCATTTTTTCAAAAACGAGATTATTAATTAAATTTCCGATCTAGACTGAATATGACATAATTTAGATACAAAACTTACATCCAGAGATTCGTACTAACCTCGGGAACAACGTTGTAGAAGATTCTCTCCTTCGATTCTCACCCGAAGACCTTCGATTTCTTGAATTTCTCCTAGCCTCCTTCTTCCTCTCTCTATCTTCTAAATCAAGAGTTTTGTTTAATGGGATTATACTAACACTCTTAACCTAATCAGATTTTTAGGCTAAAAGTCTTAAATACCCTCATCCTTTACTCCCATTCACCCTTGTGTGCCATTAACCCCCTTTTATTTTATACTTATTGATTTAAAAACATAAAATGCATTATAAATTCCATGAATTTATTTAGCTCTTGGCACTAAATTACAAAGGTGAATATTATTCCCAAGCTAATTCCTTTGATATTATTTTAAAATATTTCCAATTAAATCATTAGACGTGACGGGTATTACAACTCTCCCCCCTTAGGAAATTTTCACCCCGAAATTAGAAGTAAGTAAGATGGATTACCTGAAAATAGGTGCGGATATTTCTTCCGCATAGCCTCCTCGCTCTCCCATGTCGCTTCCTCGACCTCATGGTTTCTCCACAAGACCTTGATCAAAGAAACCACCTTGGAACGTAGTACTTGCTCCTTGTGGTCCAGAATTTTCACCGGTCTCTCTTCATAAGTCAAATCCTCATGCAACTATAAAGGTTCCACTTCTAATACATGTGTCGGGTCAACTACGTACTTCCTCAACATAGAAACATGAAACACATTGTGCAATCGAGCCAACTTCACCGTCAATGCCAAACGATAAGCTGACGCTCCTACTCTATCCACAATCTCATACGGCCCAATGAACCTCGGCGCTAATTTTCCCTTTCCTTTAAAACGAACCACACCTTTGCATGGCAAAACCCGCAAGAACACATGATCACCAACCTCAAACTCTAGCTCCCGGCGTCTATTATCCGCATAACTTTTCTGACGACTATGAGCAACCCGCAATCTTTCCCTTATGAGTTTAACCCCTTCTGAAGCTACTTGAACCAATTCCGGTCCCAAAATTTGTCGCTCCCCTACCTCACTCCAACAAAGCGGTGTTTGACATCTTCTACCATATAATGCCTCAAAAGGTGTCATACCAATACTACTCTGAAAACTGTTATTATATGCAAACTCAATCAATGGCAAATAATTTTCCCAACCTCCAGAAAAATCTAAAACACAAGATCTCAACATGTCCTCAAGCGTTTGAATAGTCCTCTCCGACTGTCCGTCCATTTGAGGGTGAAAAGTGGTACTAAACCTCAACGATGTACCAAGAGCCAGCTGCAAACTCGCCCAAAACCTCGATGTAAACTTAGGATCTCTATCACTGACAATCGAAACCGGTGCTCAATGCAATCTAATGATCTCATCTATATAAATCCTGGCATACCAATCCATAGAAAAAGTAACCCTCACTGGAAGAAAATGAGCGGACTTTGTCAAACGTTCCACTACAACCCAAATAAAATCAAAGTTCCCCTTAGACTTAGGTAAACTCACAACGAAATCCATGGTAACGTGCTCCCATTTCCACTCCGGTATTGGCAAACTCTGGACTAACCCTCCCGGTCTTTGGTGCTCAATCTTCACCCTTTGACAAATAAGACATCTAGCAACAAAATCAGATATATCCCTCTTCAACCCCTTCCACCAATAATTTTCCCTCAAGTCACGATACATCTTCGTCGACCCTGGATGCATAGGAAACTTTGAACTATGGCCCTCCTGAAGAATATTCTTCCTAAGTTCCACATCTTCTGGCACACAAACCCGATTCCCAAACATCAACATACCATCTCCCCGAATACTAAACTCTGATTTTTCTCCCTACAAGATTTGCTGTCAAAACTTCTCTAGGAATACATCATTTTTTTGACCCTCTCTAATTTGATCCATAAACAGTGACCTCACCACTAGATTTTCCAACAAATCCTCATTCGAACCCAAGGACAATTCAACACCCAAACTGCTCAATTCTGAAAATTTTTCAACTCTGGCACAAGTCAAACATGCTACTTTGCTCACAGCCTTTCTACTCAATGCATCAGCCACTACATTAGTTTTCCCTGGATGATAGTGGATATTACAATCATAATCTTTAATTAGTTCCATCCACCTACGTTGCCTCAAATTTAAATCCTTCTGAGTGAATAAATATTGTAAACTTTGATGGTCAGTAAAAATCTCGCAAGTCACCCCATATAGATAGTGCCTCCAAAGTTTTAGTGCAAAAACTACCGCTGCTAACTCCAAATCGTGTGTAGGGTAATTCCTGTCATGGTTTTTCAATTGCCTCGAAGCATAATCTTTGACTTTCCCTCGTTTCATCAACACACACCCCAAACCATAAAGTGACGCATCGCTATAAATCACCAAATTATCAGTCCCCTCCAGAATAGTCAAGATAGGTGCCGAAACTAATTTCTCTTTCAAGATCCGAAAACTGTTCTCACACTCTTCCGACCACACAAATTTGACTCCCTTTCTAGTAAGCAAAGTCAAAGGCATTGCAATAGACGAAAATTTCTCAATGAATCGTCTGTAGTAACCCACTAATCCTAAAAAGCTACGGATTTCAGTCACACTAGTAGGCCTCTCCCAATTCACAACCGCCTCAATCTTCTTAGGGTCTACGCAAATACCCTCACTCGAGATAACATGACCCAAGAAGACCACTCGATCAAGCCAAAATTCACATTTATATAATTTCCCATACAGCTGTTTCTCACTCAACCTTTGCAAGACTAGCCTCAAATGTTCTCCATGTTCTTCTCTAGACTTTGAATACACCAAAATATCATCAATGAATACTATAACAAAAGAGTCTAGATAGGACTGAAATATCATATTCATCAAATCCATAAACACTGCCGGCGCATTCGTCAACCCAAAAGGCATAACCATAAACTCGTTGTGACCATATCTAGTACGGAAGGCCGTTTTCGCTACATCACAGTCTCTAACTTTCAATTGGTGGTACCCGGACCTCAAATCAATTTACGAAAATACTGAGGCTCCTTGAAGTTGGTCAAAAAGATCGTGAATTCTAGAAAATGGATATTTATTTCTCACAGTGACTTTGTTCAACTGCCTATAATCTATGTACATTCTCATCGAACCATCCTTCTTTTTTACAAATAAAACAGGGGCTCCCCAAGGAGACACACTAGGTCTAATGAATCTCTTATCAAGCAACTCCTTCAACTGCATTTTCAATTCGTATAACTCATCAGGTATCATCCTATAAGGAGCAATAGATATAGGACTAGTACCTAGAACCAACTCAATTGTAAATTCTACTTCTCTAATCGGAACCACCCCCGACAATCCTTCTGGAAAAACATCTTGGAACTCACTCACCACAGGTATATCCCCAATACTTCTCTCTCCTTTCTCAGAATCACTCACGTAAGCTAAAAATCCTTCACAGCCCTTATTGAACATAGACATAGCCTTCAAAGATGAGATAACACGTCTAGGCAATTCTAAGCTATCACCACAAATTTTCAAATCAGGTCTACCCGAAATACGAAACAAAATCTCCTTACTAACACAGTCAATAATAGCAAAGTGAGCGGCTAAAAAGTCCATCCCCAAAATCACATCCAAGTCTAACATCTCAAGTGGGATTAAATCTGACAATAACGGTTCATTACCAACCCAAACTTCACAACCCGGATAGAATGACTCCAGCTCTACTACATTTCTCATTGGTGTTGACACAAACAATGTGTGATTTAAAGGTGCAAATTCTAAACCCATACGTGAACCAAAAGTAGTAGCAACAAAAGAGTGTGTGGCTCCAGAATCAATAAGGAATCGTGCATATAAAGTAGATACACGAATCATACCTGTCACCATGTCTAGATTTTTCTGAGCTATTTGTTGATCCAAAGAAAACACCCTGTCATGAGTAGCCTGTCCCGCTGTACCCTTGTTAGCACTTCCTGCTGCACTCCCTACTGACTGCACTGGTAACTGATTTTGCTGTTGAACACACTGCATAGATTTGTGGCCCATATCTCCACACTTGAAACATTTCAACCCATTATTTCCCGATGCGCAATCCCTAGCAATATGATCTGGTGACTCACATTTGAAACACCTTCTAGAAAAGCCTCTACCATTTGACCTCGACTGCTGGTTCACACTCCTCTCCTAATTTCCACTCTAATTACCTCCCTGACTTCTATTTCCTCCACCACTCCTCCCCTTGTCAAACCTCGATCTCTACTCCCCACTCTTGAAATTACTACCTCCAGATTTTCCACTACTATCAAACCTCTCCTTTTTATGAGACTCCCTCTTTTCACGATACTCTTGAATGTCATTCCACATTCTTGTTTCATATCCACAAGATCAGAATAATCTCTCTCCCTAAATGACAAAAACCTCGAAGCCACTCCAGGCGCCAAGCCCATTCTGAAACGCCTACACTTCAAATCCTCCGAACTAACCATATACGGTGCATATCTAGATAATGCAATGAATCTCGCCTCATAATCACTGACAGACATATTCCCTTGCTTCAAATTTGAAAAAGCTTCCTTTTGCACAAATCGAAAACTATCTGGGTAAAACTTATTGTTAAACCATTGCACGAACCTATCCCAAGTGATAGCTCTTGGGGCAGCCGACTCAACTCCAAGTGCTAGTGCTACCTCTTGTTTTTTAAAAGCATTCCACCAACTCCTAGCTTCACATCTAAATATAAAATCGCCAAAATTACCCTCTGCTCTCCCTCAACACCCATAGTGTCTAGCACCAACTCTACTTCTCTCAACCATTCTTCAACCACCTCAGGATTATTTGCTCCCTCAAATACCGTACCACACAACCTTTTGAATCTCTCTAAGACACCCATATTCATACCTCTATCCACATTCTGATTAGCCTGTAATTGAATCAACATTTGTTGACCTTCGGCCAACTGAGCAATGGCGGCCATCATCCGAGCCTCTTCTCCAACCATAGGGGGAACACCCCCACCACTACCTGGATTACCTCCATTCACACTGGCCTCCTCCTAAACTCCTTGATCATTATGCTCCATTATTTTTCTGTAAATCACAACACAAGAAACAAAATGGTGGCAACAAGTATTAGATGTCAAAAACTCACGCGTTAGTCAAACACACCTAAATGACTCAATGCATGACTCGACATCCTATGGCCCACTACTTAGCCATCCTAACCTTAGCATTTTGTTATACTATGCTTTTCCACTTAACTTTACAAGACTTCCCATTGGAAGAGAACGTTGATCAGGCGTTCTTCCAACCGGATTTCAAGGCAAGTCCCATGAGTGTCAAAGACACGCATAATAGTCCCAAAACACTAACACTCCAACTTCCAACAATTTCCTCAAACTCATACCTCAAGTACAGTTTCCATCAATCATGTGGTCCCCTAACTCGAACCCATAACCTATGCTCTGATACCAAGTTGTAACATTCCTAACTCCAAAATACACAAAAATTTAAAAATTACAATAGACTTCTTCATTTAAATAAAACCTCAAGTAAGAATTGCCAAGCATACTTAACATGAATAAATAAACCTCAATATAAAACCCAATAACAATAGTACTCCAACTTCCAAAAGAAAGAAATGATAAATGAAACACCTACTGCTAGTTCAACTTCTGTTACTAGTCTTTGAACAAAAGGACAAGAATCATCTACCAAGGGAACTAATAAGAGAACCATAAGCCAACATTTATTTTCTCTTCCACAGGACAACCTCTGCCAAATCATCACATTCAATCATCCAATACCCTCCAGCCTTGTAGTGGACCGCTAACCCTGCGACCTATTTCCAAGCCAGAGACAAGAAAACATAGTGTAAATATGATATGTTTAATTTCTAAAACACAAGTAATTTCAGAGTCAGAAATCATGAAGATGAGCATGAACAATTTCTCTTTCAACAATGCATCCCATGCATGATACTTATATATTCTGGTTAAAGCCCCTTTTCAAAAGATTTGAGCATCACATGCCTTGAAAATAGATACTACTATAGGTAGTAGTTCGTACGCCCCGCGCACTAAAATTTGGGGTACGTCCCATGCACCCGTTGGACTTACTTTGTGGCTAACCACTGGCCTTACTGACTGCTAGCAACGCCACCCGTCCCACGGAGGCATGCATAATATATATATGTGCATATTATGCTTTCCATTTCAACTTATACATTTATGTTCATGCATATCCAACTCATCATGCATTATGTCTATGCATATCAAACTCATTATGCATTATGTCCATGCATATCAAACTCATCATGCATTATGAAACTCGATATAACAACAATAACAGTTAACTTCTTATGCACAAAGGAACAGTTAACTAAAACAATCCTGCGAATGTACCATTAAAGATACCATATTCCTACACTCACAGATATCGTGATGTTCAAACTTTCTCCTTGCTTTGAGCGAGGCCTCAATGCCTTTCTCAAGCGTCCCTGTCAAAACAATTACAATTTCAGTTCACATGAATATATAATCTGACAGGAAGATAACAAAATCATTAGATTAAATCAACTGGATAGATAATTCCTCTTTAAACTACCTTTAAAAGTCTTTTAATTGAACCCACATGCCTTTCAAAACATTTTAAAACTTTACCAAAATTTTCAGAATTTACTTAACCACGACCGGTCGACCAAATTCCGTGACCTGTCGAGACCACACTGACATTCCACGACCGGTCGACCGATTTCCCGCGACCGATCGACGTTCTTCAGAATCAAATTTTTCCATAATTTTGGTTTACGAACCACTAATCCCCCAAACTTCATAACTTCGAACTTTTTGCCTCTAAACCCAAAAATCAAACATACCAAAGTGTTTCCAATATACATACACTAAACATATTCAATTTGTAGCCTCAAACAACTCTTAAACATACCAAAAATTCATCAAACCATCCTCAAAACCACCATTTTCCCAAAAACGAGATTATTAATTAAAGCTCCGATCTAGACTGAATATGACATGATTTCAATACAAAACCTACATCCATAGATTCATACTAACCTCGGGAACAACGTTGTAGAAGATTCTCTCCTTCGATTCTCACCCGAAGACCTTCGATTTCTTGAATTCCTCCTAGCCTCCTTCTTTCTCTCTCTCTATCTTCTAAATCAAGCATTTTGTATAATGGGATTATACTAACACTCTTAACCTAATCAGATTTGTAGGCTAAAAGTCTTAAATACCCTCGTCCTTTACTCCCATTCACCCTTGTGTGCCATTAACCCCCTTTTATTTTATACTTATTGATTTAAAAACATAAAATGCATTATAAATTTCATGATTTTATTTAGCTCTTGGCACTAAATTAAAAAGTTGAATATTATTCCCACGCTAATTCCTTTGATATTATTTTAAAATATTTCCAATTAAATCATTAGACGTGACGGGTATTACACCAGTGTTGAAGCTTCAAGGTTGAAGAGGACTTGTAAAGGATTGGTGCTGGGATTCATCTTGTGATTTAATTCCTTGGGACTCTCTATCACGACCCGTTCTGGAAAACTAATAAATAATGAAATCCGGCTACGAATCGTGACTTGAACAATTCTAACGAGTGAGGGAAACTAAGCCTCATTTTCCAACATAATAATTTTTCCCCATCTTTCTAATAAAAATATGCAGCGGAATAAAAGAAGTACTAAGCATAAAACCTCCAAACTGAAAGTACCAAGTGTGACAATCTAAAAATGACCCAGAACA
>NMUG010007935.1:0-11862 GCA_002855965.1 Monotropa hypopitys | reverse complement strand
CCCATATTGTGCTTTGAGAAAAATTATCAATGGTGTTCTGAAAAAATTTATTTGAAGAAACAAGGAGAAATTGTGTGCAAATATGTTATTGATGATGATCATGCTCATGTAAAAATCAAAAGCAAAAGAAGATTAAAAAAACTGATGAAGAAACAACAAGAATTGACAGCTATTTCATGGCAAATATCTCATTATGCTCATTATGATCACTTATTCTTATTGAATGAATCGATGTCATTGATGGATTGGTGTAAAAGAAAGAAAGAAAAGAAGAAGATGTGAAAGAATCAACAAAAGGCACAACATTCTATTTTCCTTATTCTATTTATCACAAAGTTTTTCTCAAGCACATACATATTTATGCCTAGCCTCAAACATCATCCATACCTAACACTATAACCAAAATTAAAGTCCTATTTGATCTTAAGGGCATTATGATGTGAAAATAAAATAAAATAGAAGAGCATGTTTTTCAACACTTACAATTCCATTCATGAGATTGTAGTCCCATTTTATAAAGCTTTCTTTTGTGTCTTTTGTGCGATAATTTGCTTTCTTTACATAATTTCAACCCGCACATACTTGAGATTATATATATGCCATATTTCGAGTGATAATGTCTGAGTGCATACTTAGTAAGACTTGAAGTCGAGGCTCAGACCGGAGGGAACACTTGAGTTATGATTTGCTTTGATATCGAGTATTATGGATGTTGTAGCCAATTTATACTTACACGCAAGTAATTGTGCCATGCATGACCTTTATGAGATGTTAGCATTATAAACTTCATAAGTTACTTGATATCTTTGTAGTGAACTTATGAACATGTTTAAGAAATGGAACTATAATTGCAGAGTTTGGTATGCTATGATCTTAGCATATATATTCAATTCAATGCGTTTTGTGGGTGATTGTTGCTGAAAACCCTCACGAGACCATAACTCTTCCTACCGGGGCTGCCTGGAGGTTTAAAAGAACTATCCCTTATTAATGTCATTTCTATTCATTTAACTTTGTCCTGTTTTCATTTACTTTGCTTGGGACTAGCAAAATATAAGTTGGGAGATGTGATAAGTACAAAAATGCACCTATTTATACCTTCTAATTATGCATTTTACTGGTTCGAATTATCGTAATTCAGTAATATTCATTAGTTAATTTAATTAGAGTTCTATTCATTAAATTACTCATAACTTTATTTAGAAGCCTTTAGTATTTTAATTATATTGATAATCAAATTCCTTTGTAAATTAATCGTAGTTTTATTATTATCTGTGCAGATTTTCCAAACAATCAAAATATCAAAATGCTCAAATTTGCATCTCCAATTCAAAAGTACAGCCTTACGGATTGAGGAAAATTCACAGCTCAATACATCACCTTCAACCAATTTGTGGTGGGGTAAAATATAATTAACACGTGGCAGTGTAAATCTATCAGTTAATGGCGTTATTTTGTGCGGCATAGTGTTGATAGTGCTAAGTTTGAAGTTAAGGTCATATTTCCTGGAATGGCACCGCGGATGGTGTATGCGCGGGGTGTCTCTTGGAAGTATTGGACGTTGCTGGCTGGATTGTCTATGATGAGCTGATAACGTGTTCAATAGGGAGAAGAACCTGTTCAGGGATATTCTTATCAGATTATAGATGATCTAGTTAGGACAGTTGAGAGAGAATTAATGTTCAGATCCTTGATGTGATGATCCATTCATGTAAATGCCAGTAGCGCGACTGAGATTGGGCCGAGGAGGCTATCCTGGCAGTGCGGTGTGCTAGTGTACGGGATGGATCACGCAGATAAGGATTGTCTTAGGTGATCAGCGCGGGCTTGTCTACACGGCAGAGTCTTCAGCGCGGAGTCTTGGATGCACGGTAGATATACGTTTGGGCATTAATTGGCCAATCAGTGACCATAAATGTACTTATTGTGTTCATACTGTCAGAGGGAACGTTTCGATCTGATTAAGAACGGAAGTTGTAAAGATGTAACGGTTGCTGAAGATGAGAAGTCTTCTGTCCATGTTCATTCCCCTCTTTGATGAGAAATCAAGGAGTTGGAAGGTCACCATTAATAAGGAGAGCAGAAATATAAAAGGAAGTGGGTTCACCTGTGAAAGGTACGGTCTAACACATTCTCCTACTTTTCTCTCTTTCGATACAGATTTTGTTACTCCAGCTGGGACTAACTTAATCATCGGAGGGCCTTCCAAGCCATAGTGGCGGGAGGTCTTTTAACCGTTTATTTTGGTTGCAGCAAGCGAAGACAAGATCGAACGATAGCAAGGAATTAGCAAGGAAAAAATCCTAAGTCCAGTCTAACAGAAGCATTCAACGACAGTGACAGAAATCACCGTCGACAATTGGCACCGTCTGTGGGAAATCCACACCAATTTGAAGTAAAATTCGTTGCTCAGGAGTTTGAAACAGAAATGGCAATCATCAGAGAAAATGAGGTTGAACACACACCGGAAGCAGAGAGAAATGCTGGGGATGGGCGTGGAACCCAAGAACATGATCCTATTCCACCCCAGGCCCCCAGGAAGACGAGAGGCCATCCTCGATTCAGGATTTATCTGAGAGGAGGAACAAGCAGGCCACAAGATGTGAGGGCGACTGATGTCGTCCATGATGAGAATGAGGACTGTGTTGATATACAGGATGATTACAATGTGGAGGATGCAAGTTCAAGTCGTTCCAGGACTTTGGGTTCCCAATATCAATCTAGATCCAAGTTTGCTAGGAACGAGGACCTGGCTGAATTGGTCAGGGCCCAGGGGGAGACAATACGACGTTTGGAATTCCAAATTCAGAAGATGGAGCATCCGAAAGGAGATGTACTTCAGGAAAACCGACCAATGGTTATCCCTGGAAGGCAGAATGTCCACACCCGGCCCAGGACGCGTGGAGGCCAGAGAATGGCTCCTAATGTTTGGAGGCAGGGGGGAGATGCAAACGCTCGGAGACCAGGCGACGGTGCGAGCAGGGGAATGCAGGCTCCATTCCCTCCCCCGAGAAGGGAGAGGGAAGTTAGGGATCCTCCACAACCCAGCGAGCACCATAGCAGGACGCAGAGCAGAGGTTCACGTCACAACAATCGGCCTCAGATGTCCAGGTCAGTTAATTCAGTACCAGATCTGAGAGATCATTTGCGTAACAGGGCCCAGGCCAGGTCCGTTCAAAACCAAGGAGATGTTAACCCTCAAGTGGAAGATTTGCGAAGGTGGATTGACGAAAGGTTTAGGGGTAACCCAACAGCCCAGGAGAGTGCGAGGAAGGCCATCCAGCAGATCACGTCAACTCCCTTGTCTCATGAGATCTCGGATTATCGAATTCCAAGGGGATTTTCTCTGCCCAACTTTCCTAAGTATGATGGAAAGGTGGATCCGGTAGCACACCTGAAAGACTTTCAACAAGCTCTCATCCTCTATGAGGGTGATGAATTTCTTTATTGCCGGATGTTTGCGTCCAGCTTGGGACGCATGGCTCTCAGTTGGGACCACAAATTGCCAACACACTCCATTACTAGTTGGGCATAGTTGGCAGAGCTATTTGTGGGACGTTTCATGACCAGTCGCGCAGCTCCAAAGCATTTCGATTCTTTGACTTCGTTGAGAAAGCGGTCAAACGAATCCCTTTGTGAGTATGCGGGCAGGTATGTGGAAGTCTATAATGATGTGGAAGATTGTACAGAGAAACAGGCAGTGGCAATGTTCAGGCTGGGGTATCCTTTGGTGAGAAACTAAGGGAATCCCTAACCTTGAACCCGGTAGATTCCTTTCCCGAACTCATGGAAAGGGTGGAACAACATGCTAAGTTGGAAGAGGAGGCCAACAGGGAGGCAGGCCACACTGCCAATAGGGCTCACCGTGCTCATGTTGTTGAGCCTGACGAGAAAAAGAAGAAAAGGAAAAGGACAGCACGGCCCAAGTCTCCCGAGAAGGAGGTCAGTGCGGCGCCACAGCCCGCCGCACAGCAATCAAACTTCAACGGGTTGCCCGCTTTAAGGATGGGGAGACCGGGTCCAACTTCGTACACAGCAATTCGGACTGAGTTCAACACCCCGATCTTTAGAATGATCTACCCGTTGCAGGGAGAGCCATTTTGGAAGTGGCCACCTAGGCAGGGTGGAAACCGTACAGAAATGGAAGCAACAGGTCTGAGGTGCAGTTACCATAGAGAATATGGTCACAAAACCAAAGACTGCAGAGTGTTCAAGCAGTTCTTAGAAGAGCTGGTGGAGGCTGGTCATCTGAAGGAGTACCTAGCTCAACCCCCCACACAAAACAACAACAATAGGCAAGTCAGGGTGGTTGGAGATGGTGCTTGCTCGGATGAGGACCTGCCTCCAGCCGGCGTGATCCGCGTGATTCATGGAGGTGAAGCACAGGTTCCGCTCCAAGAGTCCAGGGCTTTGAGAAGAAAGCAGGCTTCAGAGCATCATGTGCTGCAGCTCGGCCAAAAGAGAACAATGGACAATGATCAATATACAACACAGATATCCTTCTCAGATGAAGATTTGGAGGGGGTCACTGTGCCACATAATGATGCCTTGGTTGTTACTCTAAACATCAACAGATTCGACACCGAGAGGATACTAATTGACCAGGGCAGTTCAACGGACATTCTGTATCTGCAAGCATTCTTGAAGATGGGCCTTACACAGGAGGATTTAAAGGAAGTGCGGATTCCATTAATTGGGTTCAGTGCAGAGCCCGTTTGGCCCCTTGGCTCCATTATGCTGCCAGTCCGGGCAGGGCATGTTACAAAGGATGTGGAATTTTTGGTCACCGATGTACCATCAGCCTACAACGCGATAATGGGAAGGACCTGGATGCACCAGATGGGAGCTATTCCGTCCACTTACCATCAATTGATCAAGTTTCCAGGTCCTAAGGGAGTGGAGAGCATTCGAGGGAACCAAAAATCATCCCGAAATTGCTTTCTAGCCTCAATCAAATCTGGGCCAAAGTACGAGTAGGTCAAATCCATCGAAGCGCCCGACCAGCCAGTTCTAGAAGATGTTGGAGTAGATCCCAGTACTCGTGTGGTTGAGAGCTTGAGAAAAGTTCCCGCCCACGAATTAGACGACGATCGGTATTTCCTCCTCGGGAATGAGCTCTCGGAGAAGGATGCTCGCGAATTTGAAAAGGCGCTGAAGGAAAATCTTGATGTATTTGCTTGGACACCAGCAGAGATGTTTGGGGTTGATCCAAGCATAATATGTCATCATTTGAATGTGGATCTGTGCCACAAACCAGTGATGCAAAGAAGGAGACGCTCAGCCGCGCACCATGCAGAAGCGGTAATGGAAGAAGTTGCTCGGTTATTGGAGGCCAAGGCTATCAGGGAGATGTATTACCCCGAGTGGTTGTCCAACACCGTGGTAGTAAAGAAGAAAAATGGAGCATGGAGGGTTTGTGTGGATTTCACCAATCTCAATAAGGCATGCCCAAAAGACAGTTTTCCCATGCCCAAGATTGACCAGCTCGTGGATTCTACAGCAGGGTATGCGAGAATGAGTTTTTTGGATGCCTACAGAGGATACCACCAAATCGCCATGTACGAACCAGATCAGGAGAAAACAGCCTTCATTACTCCTTTGGGTCTGTATTGCTACAGAGTGATGCCGTTTGGGCTCAGGAATGCGGGGGCAACCTACTAGAGATTGGCCACCCTTATGTTCAAAGAGCTGTTGGGAAAGACCATGGAAGTGTATATCGATGATATGGTGGTGAATTCCAAGGAGCCGGGCTCCTACATATCTAATTTATGTCAGACCTTCTGCATTCTGCGGAAGTACGGCCTGAAGCTCAATGCTACCAAGTGTGCATTTGGGGTCAGTTCAGGCAAATTCCTTGGACATCTCGTCACCAGAAGAGGCATTGAGGCAGACCCCAGTCAGATCGTTGCGTTGCAAACTCTCCAAAGTCCGAGAACGACTAACGAAGTGCAACGTCTGACTGGGATGGTTTCCGCTCTAAACAGATTTATAAGCAGATCGTCCGACAGGTGCAGACCATTCTTGCAGTTGCTGAGGAAGAGTGCAACCTACTCGTGGGGGGCTGATTGTGAAAATGCTTTCCAAGAATTGAAAAAATATTTATCAGAGCCTCCTTTGATCTCCACACCAATCCCTGGGGATAAGCTGACTGTATACTTAGCCGTTTCGGAGCATGCTATCAGCGCAGTATTGATCAAGGAGGAAGAAGGGAAGCAGGTGCCAGTTTATTATGTGAGCAAGACTTTGCTTGATGCTGAAACCAGGTACTTACCACTAGAGAAATTTATATTTGCCTTGGTTATGGCTTCCCGCAAGCTGCAACATTACTTTTTAGCTCATCCAATTGAAGTACCAACGGTTCACCCGGTCGGGACTGTCCTAAGGAAGGAAGACCTATCCGGGAGGGTCGCAACATGGTCAGTAGAGCTCGGAGAGTATGACATTACATTTGTACCCCGCACTGCCATTAAAGGGTAGATACTGGCAGATTTTATAGCAGAGTTTTCCGCAGTACCAGCCCATGCGGGAGCGCGGCATGACCAATCGGAGGGAAACCCCGCACACCCTGAGTCGCCCGTACAACCTGAGCTTCCAGATGATGAGCCACCCATGGGCGAATTATGGAAAATCTATGTAGACGGATCATCTTGCAGTAAGGGGTCAGGTATTGGAGTGGTGATGATATCGCCAGAGTCAGGTATCTTGGAACAGTCAGTCCGGTTGGCATTCAAGGCCTCAAACAATGAAGCAGAATACGAAGCCATGCTAGCGGGACTGACTGGTGTGCAAAAATGTGGAGCCCAACATGTGTTGGTTCATTGTGACAGCCAGTTTGTAGTGAACCAACTGTTTGGTGAATATGCTACAAAGGACGACGGGATGGCTCTCTATGCTGCCGTAGTGAAGCAAAAAATGCAAGATTTTAAAACAGTACGTATTGTGCAGATAACCTCCAAGCATAATAGCCACGCGGATGATCTGGCGTGTCTTGCCTCATCAGTTCCAGCAGAGTTCCACCGCACTGTTAGTGTGGACTCTATAGAAAGGCCAAGCATTCAGACCGAGGCCACAGAAGAAGTTCATGACGTCGAATTGGGTCCCAGTTGGATGGATCCCATTCTTTCCTACCTGAAAGAAGACAAGCTACCTGAAGATAAGAAGGAAGCTCATAGGATTAAGGTAAAGTCATCTCGTTTCTGGATCTCCCCAGAAGGACACTTGTACAGAAAATCTTTCACCAGGCCCTATTTGCGCTGCGTACACCCATCAATGGTTCAGTAATTTCTCATCGAAATCCATGAGGGGGTGTGCGGCAGCCATGCTGGAGGATGGTCATTAGCACACAGAGCTATTTCTCAGGGGTACTGGTGGCCCTACATGCAAGAAGATGCTAAAGCTTACATTCATCATTGTGACAAGTGTCAGAGATTTTCACCCATCATTCACACACCTTCCGCAGATTTGGCGCCAATTACAAGTCCATGGCCATTTGCCCAATGGGGTCTGGACATTGTAGGTCCGCTGCCCACTGCGCGGGGAGCTGTGAAATACTTGCTGGTAGGAACGGATTACTTTACTAAGTGGATAGAAGCAGAGCCGCTTGCCAAGATAACGGAGCAGAACACAGAGAGGTTTGTCTGGAAAAACATTATTACTCGGTTTGGAGTTCCTTATGACATAGTTTCAGATAATGGCACGCAGTTCCAAGACCGTTTTAAGAAATTTTGTTCTACTTACAAAATCAAGAACTATTATGCATCCGTCAGTTACCCGCAATGCAATGGCCAAGCGGAAGCCTCCAATAAAACTATTTTGGACGGAATCAAGAAGAGGCTGGAGAAGGCAAAAGGCGCATGGATTGACGAGCTACCCCTTGTACTATGGGCTTACCGTACAACGTCACGCCGAGCAACAGGAGAGACACCATATTCCCTAGCTTATGGGACAGAAGTAGTGATACCATTGGAAATAGGCATCCCTACTATCCGCACTGCATTGGTGGATCGGGGGGGAAATGACCAAGCCTTGTCAGTACAGTTAGATTTTGCGGACGAGAAAAGGGAACGGGCAGTGGTTAAGCTGGATGCATACCAGAGCCAGTTGGCCAAATTTTATAACAAAAGGGTCCACATTCGGCAGTTCGACATTGGGGATCTTGTGCTTAGAAACGTTCTGGGTACCACAAAAAACCCAGCGGATGGTAAATTAGGGACAAATTGGGAAGGTCCCTACAAAGTGGTTGGCAAATTGGGTCAGGGAGCGTACAAGTTGGTTGATCTACATGGCAACATCATTCCCCGCACATGGAACATCTCAAATTTGAAGAAGTATTATTACTGATGTACTTGCTGCTTGGTATCTTATTAATAAAGATGATGTCGTTGTTGCTATCCTTGTCTTGTTACATTTGGAAGATTGAAGTTATACAGATTGCTGTTTTTAATGAGCAAGAGAAACTTTTTCACCAAAACTTTCACTTCCTCATTGGGGGCAATGGACCCGAGCAGAGAATGCTCGGAATGGGTTGAGAAAGCCTAGGTTCATTGTTCCTGAACTCGGAAAGGCAGAGAATGCCACCATTAGAGGATCAAGAATCCCATGGTGCTGAGCCCGAATTTGGGCGAGAAACCTAGAAGGTCCATACTCATATGGGTTCTTAAACTAAAAGCCATCTTTAAGGGATGAGAAATCCAGGGAAGGCCTCGGTTTGAAATGGGGGGGAACCCACAAGGGTCTATGATGATCCTGAACCAACATTGCCTTTAAGGGGTGAGAAATCCCAAGGCAGCCCAGGTTCGAATAAGTGAGAAACTCCAAGGGCATTGACAGTCCCTGGCCAAGGAAGCAAATTTAGTTGCCTAAAGCCTAAAAAGAGTTGAAAAACTCTTAAAGTCTGCGCACAGATTGAAGTACAGAAGAGATAAGTTGTCAACACAGCGCGGCACATTGTGTATAGCATGCAACAGTTATGAATAGGTAAAGAGAAAAGGAAAACAAAGTAGTTGCAACTACCAACGCCACTCAACCAACAGAACCAGCAAAGCAATGGTGCTAGCATATAGCTAACACCGAAGTCAAAATTATTACAAACCAATTGAAATAAGTTCAAGTGCATAGAAGGAAGAGAATTTTAATCGATTGGGGGTAGATCAGCAGGTCCCGAGGTCTCCACTGTGAGATCAGTCAAGGAGCCCACAACCACAATGGATGGGTCACCACTTGAGATCTGGTCACCTGGTTGAGCGGGGGTATTTTCTGTCTGATCATCACTAGTTTGGGTTGCTACGCCAGCTTCAACTTCTTCTTCCACCAACAGCACGGGCAATCCCTCCTCCAATGATTCATCTGCTGGTGAGAATGGCCCTGCTTGAGACAGCTGGCTTGGAATTGGAGGTGCAGTCCTTAGGGGAGAGTCTAGAGCAACTCCGTAGAAGTCGAGAGCTGAGTCCCAGTACTGGGCGAAGAAGTTGTCGACAAGTGAGGGAAGCTGCTCTTGAAATTGTTTGGTGTAGTTTGCTACTGTCTCTGCACAGCCTCTTGCATATTCTTTCTCGGTGGCAGCTTGCATCTCTTCCTTCAATTTTGAGGTCTTAGACTGCGCGGCTTTCAGTGAGTTATCCCGGCGCTGGACCATGTCCTCTAGTTTTTTGATGGCAACATGGTAAAGGTCGTCCTTTTTCTTCATCTCTCGATTGTAGTCGGTCTGTGCCAGCTCGAGTTTTGTTTTGGCAGAATTGGCCATGTCCAGCTTTTCCATCTCTAAAGTTAAGACCTTGCCCTTCTCAGTAACCAGCACTCCACCCAGCTCGGCGACTTGATTCTTCAGAAGTCCAGCCCTTTCCTGGGCATCAGATACTCTTGCCATAAGCTTGACCACCATGGCAGCTTCTTTTTGAACGATCTCGAATGTTTCATCCAATTTTCACTTGAGCAAGGTGGCGCACTAGGCAGTCTGAAATGAAGAAATTATAAAGTTGAAGATTAAATTCCAGTCAGCCCTTAAAAAAAGGAAAGGATTCGATGTTGTACCTGAATTGAGTCAAAGAGGATTTTTTCGTAAAGGGTCACGCCATCATCATTCTATTCCTGAATCATGTCCTTGGGTAGCTGCAATGCTTCAGCTAGACCAACAGCAACGGCAGGATCAGCAATTGAGTCTCCTGTAAGCACTCTTCGTGTGCTTCCTCCCTTGCAAAGCTGTGGTTTCCAGATGTGAGGTTCAGAAGGGTCACCAGCATAGACGCTCTCGTTGGCGTATTCGGGAATGTCGCTGTCTGTGCGGCGTCTTTTGGGAGAAGGGGGGAAGACATCAACTTGCCCTGCTAAGAATCGATCCATTGTCAATGGAAGATCTGCGACAATGGTGCTCGACGTTAGGACATCAGAAGTGGAGAGTGGGCTTGTAAGGGGAGTAGTAGTAGTGGTGGTTGTTCTTGCTGAAGGTCTGGATGGAGGTGCGGCAGAGTTGACAGTGGTTGATATTTGTGTGGTGGTGGTAGTGTCATCAGTTCTTCTCACAGGTGCTACCCGCGTATCAGTGCGGGTACGCCCAATGCTAATTCCTCGGCCTCTGCGGGATGGAAGTGGTAACATGCCAGATGCCATGGAGTTGAAATCAAATGCAGACATGGTACGTCGAGTGGAGGAAGTCTGTTCTCGAGCGCGGGAAGAGGGACCGACTTCAGCAGAAGGGGCTATAGGAACGATTGACTTATCACGGTAGCTAATAGAGGTATCAGCCACCAAGGTTCCTCCTACTTGTGCTGGGGGAGAAGGAGTTCGTGTTGGAGGAGAAAGAGTTTGTGTTGGAATATGAGGAAGATCTGGAAATACTTGACGAATGGCAAGCTAGGGTTGGTAAACTCCACGATAGCCACGATAGTGCGGCACGTAATCAAGCAAATTGTGAATAGCCCTGTCAAGCGTCTGTCCGTGTTCGTTTGTATGGTTGAGAGCTGTATGAACCTCGGCTTCAGAGTAATCCCTGTTCTTAGACGACCTACGGTTGATGGCGGGAGCAGGTGTAAAAAGAGAAGTCAGTTGGCAAACATGATGTAAAGGAATGAAATTAGAAGAGAAATGTATGAAGATGATTGGCTAGACTGACAAGGATAGCCGTCTTTGCGGGGGATGGGATTATCTTGGGGGGCTCCTTCATGAAATTCCCAGTTTCCCGTGACTATGAACAAATCTGATTCAGCACCTTTCTCAGAGTCAGGGATGGCTTCTACGAGTCTCCCTCAGTTTTTCCTATTCTTGAAATACCAAATTCCATCACTGGTTCGATTTACTGTGTAATGGTACAAGATCTCGTGGAGGGTCATTCGAGACCCGGTGATTTCATTAAGGACGTTCACCCCATTTACAATGCGAACCATGTTGGTCGACATTTGCCTAGGGTGAAACCTCATGTAATGGCAGAAGCGATGAAAGAATGGATGTAAAGGAAACCTAATTCCGCCTTCAAAGACTTGAATCATGGGGATGATTAGGGTATTATCGTCAATGTTGTTGAGATCAAAATTTGGGGGTACGGGCTCTATGACTACGTCTCCAGGTATGTTGAAGAGCACTCTAAAGGCCAAAAGTTTGGTAGGGGTATTAATTCGAAGATGGAATATCCCCATGGCAGTTCAAATGTTGGTGGAGTTTGGGGGGCAAAGAAAGAGAGTGCGGAAGAAAATAAGAGAGGATAAGGTTAGAAAACTTACAGAGCTCCAAGAATGGCAGAAAAGTTCAGAAGGACGGTGGACAGCTCAGTTCGCAGAGAGTTGGGAGGGGAAGAGAAGAGACAGAAGGAATTTTTAGGCTGTTTATATTCTGAAAAGTGGGGGGAAGGAAGGCAGCGACACATGTTTTAAG
>NMUG010007934.1:0-11862 GCA_002855965.1 Monotropa hypopitys | reverse complement strand
GTGGTTACTATTGAACTTTGATTTTGAAAAGTAACCATAGACTGGTTACTATTAAAATTTGATTTTGAAAAGTAACTACAGGCTGGTTACTATTGAAATTTGATTTTGAAAAGTAACTACAGGCTGGTTACTGTTGAAATTTGATTTTGAAAAGTAACCACAGGTTGGTTACTGTTGAAATTTGATTTTGAAAAGTAACCACAGACTAGTTACTATTGCAATTTGATTTTGAAAAAGTAACCACAGACTGGTTACTGTTTAAATTTGATTTCGAAAAGTAACCTCAGACTGGTTACTATGGAAATTTGACTTTGAAAAGCAACCACAGGCTGGTTACTGTTGAAATTTGATTTTGAAAAGTAACCACAGACTGGTTACTATAGAAATTTGATTTTGAAAAGTAACCACAGGCTGATTACTGTTGAAATTTGATTTTGAAAAGTAACCATAGGCTGGTTACTGTTGAAATTTGATTTTGAAAAGTAACCACAGGCTGGTTACTTTGCAATTGGATTTTAAAAAATAACCACAGGCTGGTTACTGTGAATTTGGTTTTGAAAAGTAACCACAGGATGGTTACTGTGCAATTTAATTTTGAAAAGTAACCACAGACTGGTTACTATGAATTTGGTTTTGAAAAGTAACCACAGGATGGTTATTGTGCAATTTGATTTTGAAAAGTAACCACAGGATGGTTACTGTGAATTTGGTTTTGAAAAGTAGCCATAAGCTGGTTATTATGAAATTTTAGTTTGAAAAAAGTAACCATATGTTGGTTACTATGAATTTGATTTTGAAAAGTAACCACATGTTGGTTACTGTGAATTTGATTTTAAAAAGTAACCACAGACTGATTACTATGAAAAGTAACCACAGACTGGTTACTGTGAATTTTGATTTTGAGAAGTAACCACAGACTGGTTAATATGAATTTTAAAATTTTGACTTTGACTGCAAGTGCATCGGTAGCTCCCTTAGGGTTCGAGATATTCTTTCATTGATCTATCTTGGATCTTTCCAAGAGATTCTTCCTGAGAGCATTCTTCAGGGATGTATGGTAGAAGTGTATTGCTTTTATGATCCAAGATTTTTTGTTGATCCACAATTTTTTGTAAAGAGGAAATGAAATGCAGGGGTTTGCCCCGGCTTAATGTAAAATGTGGGGTTTGCCCCAGATTTTGAAAATGGGGGAGTTCGTTCATGGATTTTATGTAAAATATGTGGAATGCCCCAGTTTTTAAAATGCAGGAGTTTGTTCCCGACTTTTATGTAAAGTGTGGGGAATGTCTAAGTTTTTGAAAATGCAGGAGTTTGTTCCCGGCTTTTATGTAAGATGTGGGGAATGTCCCAATTTTTGAAAATGTAGGAGTTTGTTCCTGACTTTTATGTAAGATGTGGGTAATTCCCCAGTTTTGAAATGCGGGAATTCATTCTTGGATTTAATGTAAAATGTGGGGAATGTCCCAAATTTTGAAAAATATGGGGATTGCCATGGCTTGAGAATTACGAGGATTGCCCCGCCTTGTGCAAAAATTAGGAAAGTTGGAGTTCGTTCCTGGCTGAATATTGAATGTGGGGTTTGCCCCAGCTTGCAATTTCTTTTTATTCAATGAATCTAGGGACAATTTGTTCTTCTTCATTTATTTGAGCATTTATATATGAGCGGTTTAATTCTCAAGATATGAAAAGCATTAGAAGTTCTAAATGCTATAATTTTGTTGAAATATCTTATGGCATTTTTCAACTCAGAGTATTGTGAATGTATGAAGTTTTGCTTACATGATCTTGATTTCAAAAGTGGTATCAATTCGAATTTCCATCTAATGTATGTTGTAACCAAGAATTTGATATGGTTTTCATTTGGGATTTATGGAATGAGGTTCATATATCGTACTCCCAATATGTATACGACAGAGATTTTTGGACTCGAGTTTTGAATGGTTCGCATACTCTGTCAGCAACTGAAGGATTTATGGAATCTCGTCAATGATGGGTCGATTATTGGAGATAATTGTGAATCATTATATCTCCCTTCTGAGTGAGCATTTTCCTTAGAGTGTTTGAGAATCAAAATCTTGTTAACTCTATTGGAGTGAGAAGTTTGTCTTGAA
This sequence comes from Monotropa hypopitys, assembly GCA_002855965.1. Classification (NCBI taxonomy): domain Eukaryota; kingdom Viridiplantae; phylum Streptophyta; class Magnoliopsida; order Ericales; family Ericaceae; genus Monotropa; species Monotropa hypopitys. The sequence continues at coordinate 9,751 of NMUG010007934.1, read as the reverse complement.
AGTTCTTTCAACAAGCCATGCCAATTCGAGGATCAATTAAGGCTTTGTTTTTTGTTGTAATGTTGGTAAGGGATAATATGTAAGGCTATGTTTTTTTAAGGATGAGTATTTAGTAGACTTAGGTTGCACAAAACACTATTCCCTTTTCTACTTTGATGATACTGCTTCTTCCTTTTGTCTTCTTTGAGCATGGAGTTGTTAGATTCGAAACCCCTCTTTTATTTCGCTAGTTTTCTTCCATAGATATTCTTGATCCTTTCGATTTTCGTATTTGATTTCTGCATTTGGATGTAGCTCCCTTCGAGTTTTGACTGTACATGATTTTTTTCGCTTTTGGTCGTAACCCTCTTTTAGATTTTGACTATGACGGATTTTTTGTTCCATTTTTGCCACAGTCTCTTTTGGATTTTCCATTTTTGCTATAGCCCCCTTTCCGGATTTTGACTATACCGGAATTGTTTTTAATTCCATTTTTGTCACAGTCCCTTTTCGGGTCTGTGCTGGATTTTCCATTTTTGCTATGGCCCCCTTTTGGGTTTTGACTAGACCGGAATTTTTTTGATTTCATTTTTGCCATAGCCCCTTTTCGAGTTTTGACTGTGCTGGATTTTCTATTTTTGATATAGCCCCCTTTTGGGTTTTGACTATACTAGATTTGTTTCGAAGAGATCGTATTTTTAAGTTTAGAAAGACAAATTCTTATTTGTCTTATTCCAAACAAATATGAGCATACATATCGCTTTTGAGAAGAGAGAATTTTGAGAAGATGAGATTTGGAATCCTCTTTTTTGCTTTTGTGTGTAGGGAGAGACGGACATTTTGATCATAATATATGTACTTTTTTGTGATGATTTATTTTGTTTTTGTTTTCGCCGCCATTGACTAAAGAAAAGAATACAATAGAATGGAGAGAAAGAATGCGTTTTGCTCAATTGTTTTGGAATAATGGCAACAAGAAAATATCTTTATTAAAAATCGCAATCGCTTATTTTCTTAAAGTATGCTATGCATCACGCATAATAGCATTTGAATTCTCTTCTGTCTATTTCTGAGAGAAACCATGTCTATTTTTTTTCTTCACCTCATCTTGAACAGGATTCGCTTTTGAATTGAATTCCCTTCTTGAAAAATCTTTTAGATGCATATTCTTGTTGAAGCTTTCGGAGTGATAGATGGCCGCCATTCTTTTCTTGTCTAAAAGGCAAAAGTAATTATGGCGAGCTTTTACATGTCCTACATTATCCAATATTCTTCTAAAATTTGTGTACTTGCCAAACCTTTGCTCGTCCTCAAGTCCTATGGATTATTCAAATAAAAGGTTACAGTCTCAAAGTTGCAAACTAGGATTTTGTAATAGAATAAAACAACCAGTCCCAAAATATCAAAGATGGTCTAAAATCTTTTCCTCGTCATAGCATGTTTTGTTTTTAAGACTTCCAAGATTTTGTTCATGAGACATGAATGATGTTCGGCTCATTTAGGAAGAATTAGAGATTTTCTGATTATTCCTAGAAGCATGTCATTTTGAGATGTGGAATAACTCTCTTCAAAGGATCCCAAGTTCAAAACTCACTCAGATTTTTATGTGGATGACATATCATTTTGAATTTGGGTGAATCATAGAACAACTCTCTACAAAGGATGAATTAGTTCGAAACTCACCAAGGTTTGAGATCTCCACTTATTTTTCGGGATTTTTGAATTATGTTAACCTTTTAGTCGAAATCATGTAAGCATGGCTAAAATGTGTATGTGAGTTTTTTTTGAGTCGTGGATGCCACAAGAATATTCGACGAAAATTAGCATATAGAAATTCAATTGCTAGGACATATTTTGAAACAAACTAACTTATGCGTATTTGTTTGATTGATACTTAAATGTGCCAATTATAAACCTCATTTCACTTAAATTTTGCCAATTTTCCATGACTCAAGCTACTTTTAGTATGACATTTTTGTTATCATTGGATATTGGGCTAACATGTCAAACCCCTGTTAAGATATCATTGTTATCACTTTGTTGCTGCTCAGTTGTCTTTAGAGTTTTCAGATGGATGACAACAAGGCAAAGAAGAAGACAAGCTTGAAAAGTGAAGGAAATGTCACTTGATCTTCTGGAAGAACAATGGCCATGTTCCAGAAGATCAAGAACAAAAGACTCCAGCAAGATATGTTCCAGACCTCATCTTCCAGAACTTCATCTGCCATCTTCCGGAAGATCAAGTCTGAGCAAGTGAATGACACAAACTGATCTCGCCATCTTCTAGAAGACTGGTGTCTATTTTCCAGAAGACCAAGAGCAAGGAAATAACACCAAGGTGCATGATACTTATTCTTCCGGAACTTCAGTCCCATTTTCCAGACAAAGAACAACAAAGAAACCTATTGACCATCTTCCGGAAGATTACTCACCATCTTCCAGAAGATCATTGTTGTGGTTTTTGGCTTAATGAACTTCGGATCTACTATTTTTCTGATACAAAACTGAGGGACCTAAGCTGCAATTTCTTCCAAGATTAGGGGAATTTTCTAGAAGCATCGAGGAAGCTATAAAAAGGGAAGCTAGGGATCAAATGGAGGAGGCTGGGTGCTTGCACCAAGTGCCCTGATTAGGAATTTCTGTAGCTAGTTTTAATTCTGCATTTCCTTTCTTCTTTCTGTTGCATTAGTTGTAGATTTAATTTCTGCTCTATTTTTCTTCATTGCTTCTCTAGATGTTTCTTATGTTATGAATTTAGTATTCAGTTGAAGTATGCTTTTATTAATTGTGAGTATTTCAGTTTTAGGGATTTGATCATTGGAAATTGGTTAAATCCGATTATCTCTTCTCTCTTTCTCTTCCCCAGTTGATTTTTAATGATTGAGATGAAGTGGGTCTAGATCTATACGTTTGAAACCAATTAGAGGTAAGGATAGTTTTGATTGGTTATAGACAACTTAAATGTTGGCATATCCATTGCTTAATTCATGCCTTGGTCCAATTTGGATTGAATTGATCAATTAGGTCTAACCCATTAATTCTCACTTTTCAAGTAATTTGGTTTAATAGAATATCTTTCGGGAATCAGCCTAATTTAGTTGAATGGATTCTGAGTAATTAAGGATTGAGAGAGAGTGGATTTGACAATTGGATTCCCCAAAGTTCCAAAGGTTGAATCCCATCTTGTTCTCTTACATTTTCTATTGTTTCCTGTTATATTTTCCACTACACAACCCCAATTCCATCCACCAATCCACTTCACTGTTATTTCATCTAATAAAATACAGAAATCAATTGAACTAAGTTGCAACCGAAGTCCCTGTGGAGATGACCTGGTCCTTACCAATTTTTATTATGCTTGGACGACAAACACATAGATTAATTCGCTTATGCTTGGGTGGATTAATCTAATTTCTGTTTTGATCTTTCATTACTCCCCATTTTCTAGATAATTATGCACATACAAGTTTTGGGCCAAGCATTTTTGGCGCCGTTGCCGGGGACTTCGGTGTCTTGCATTTAGTTTGATTGATTTTTAGTGTATTCACTAAGAAAAAAACCCAAAAACATAAAAAAATTAGAAAACACGGTGAAAAAAAAATAACAGAGCATGAATTTGCCAAAAATAGAGCAGATTTCTTTCACTTCAGCACCTCTGTTCTTCCGAAACATCAGACGTAATCTTCCAGAAGATTAGGTTTAGTGCTACATTTCAAGCTTCTGTTCAATTTTTGAAGGGAGAAATTCTACTGAACTTCCGGAACATTGAGCACCATCTACCGGAAGATCAAGTAGAATTTTAGGTATTATCTGCCACTATGTAAACTTCTGAGTTAAGCTCTGGTTTTCCCTTGTTTTGCCTCTTACACTACATTATTTGATCTAATTTCATGGACTTTTATCCATCTTATTGGTCTGCAAATCCTCAAGCATCATGGGCATCTCCATTTTCTCAACCTCAGCCTTGTTATGATCAACATGTTGATTGTACTTCTTATGAACTTATGGATGGTTATGAGGATTACCACTGGTGTACTGACCAATTGAATACATACCCTTATCAATCCTTTAATGGGTTGGATTTTCAAAAACATGAACAAAATTTTCAAGAAGAAAATGTGTTCAATCAATCAGTACACAATCCTTGGGATTATGGAGATATGACTTATTATGAGCCCTTGTTCACTTATCCTACACCAAGTTTTTCTCAATTTGAACAAGGGGACTGTTCTGAACAATATGCCCAAGATGAGAATTATTGGGTAATTGAAAAACTGTTGCAAGAAATGAAAGAACAAGGGGATGAAATGAAATTCGAATTTGCACACACTAATACTCCCTTGTTGGACTCACTTTCTGAATTTAACTATGAAAGTGAGGGAGATAAAGGTGTTAATGTAATTTTGAATGAATCAGAACTTGAAAAGGATTTCACCATTGATCCTAGTTTTGAAAAATTGTTGACAGAATTTATGTGTGAAGTGCAACAAGATATAAGGGAAATGAGACAACAACTTTCTGAGCTGAACATGGCAGTGGAAGTTTTAATGGAAGAACATGAAAAATGTTCACCAGAACTTCACATTTGTTTGAGGATCACACCACTGCTCCACATGATTTAGTTGAAAAAAATACCCATGAATTAATGACACATATGTCTTTGGATGACTGTTAGGTGGAGGAGATCAAAATGCTAAAAGATCATGTTGGCATTGATGAGCAGTTTTCTGCAATTACAAGTGGCAGTTTGCCTAAATTAATACCTGCCACTTGTATGCTTGCTAATGTCTTATACACTGATCCTTTCTTGAATTGCATAGATTTTTATGAGAAAAAGATCAACTCTGTGTTGTTAAGTGTGAGTGGACTTGTGAAAAATGATTTTCTGACTTGCCTTAGAGCTAAGGTTTACTCTAAATATCTGTTCATTTGGATTGGGCATGTTCAATTTGTTGTGTCAAGTATCCTATCTTGTGGTCTTTCCTTTGCATTCCTTGGGATATCTCATTGCATACAAAAGATTCCAGGAATTTTCCACCAATTGTGCATACCACCTCATTCTGAATATAGCATTTTTTTTAGTTTGTAGTCTCCTCTTAGGTTGTTCTCTCTTCTTTTCAATAAAAATTCTTTGAGCACTGGTCATCCACTAACTTTTATTGGAATTGTCCTTATGTTTCAAGCATTGAGGACAATGCTTATGATAAGTTGGGGGGTGAGGCATTCCTTGAAGCCTTGGCTATTCCCTTTTTGTTGACCCTTACTTGAACTTGCTGAAATCTGAAAATTTTTAGAATTTTTGTGGAATTCATGCCTTAATGTTCTGATTGTGCATAAGTGAAAATTCTGAATTCAACTTGAGTTGGCAAAATATGATCATTCATTTCTTTAATTTTCTCATGCTTTGTTCAAATAACATAAGAATTGTGCATTGACATAGCTTATCACTCACTCAGTGGAGACCTTAGCCACACAACAATTTTTTTTTGTGCCAATCATTTTTGTTGGGATTCATCTTTTCATGTTCAAATTTAACTCGATGCCCTATTTTGTGTAAAAACTTGTTGAAGAAAGGATTCGTGGCATTCTTTGTAAATAAAAACCCAGAAATTTGTCACCACTTGACCCTAGTTTGAGCCCCTTAAATGTTACCATTCTTTGTTTAAACTTAGGTAACCATTTGGTGTCAAAACTTTTAATTGTGGGAGGAAAGTCCTTGAGTTATAACATTAGGTCACAACATTCCCCTTGAATCCCAAGAATCTCAGCCCATTTACAGTTGATCTACTGATGTTCCAGAACATTGAACCTAATGTTCCAGAAGTTTGTTGCCAGAACCCAAACCTTGCTGTGAAATTGAATTATCTTCCAGAAGATCAAAAATCATGTTCCGGAACATCAATGCCCCTATTTATACCATGAGCTTCATATCCTGCACCATATTCCAGAACATCACAGGTCGGTTCCCTCGCGATTCCAGACCTAGTTGTGCGGAAGCTCCAAATCAAACCCGAACAGCTGAGAAATCACGCGAAGCAAGTCTCCTGGAATCATCCCAAATACCAAACGAGCCTATCTTGAGCTAGGAGACAGTTGATTCGTGGCTGGAGAAGAAGAATCGAGGAAAGAGGAAAAGGTGAACAGTATATTCTGCTGTTTTCGAAGTTCCAAGTAAAATCTGGGTTTATTTCCTCCTGTTTGAACGTAACTTCTTTAGACGATGGATCCTCCAGATGATACCACCTCAGAAAACCCTCCACAATCTGAAAACCCTCTCCAGAGCCCCACTCCTACAAGTCCTGAACCCACACTGGTGGATAATGAAACTCTAGATACTTTCTTGACCAACCTGTCTGAAGAGATCCTCTCAAATCCCCAAAACTTCCCTGATATTGAATCTAATCCTGCAGCTGAATCGCAATCTCAACCTACTGAAACTGATCCAATTCGTGAAAATCCTACCCCACCTGCTCCTGCTACAGAAGAAACCAAGAAATCAAAGAAAAAGAAATATAAACCAAAGGTAGATTTTGAGGAACCCCCTCCCTCCAAGAAACAAAAATCAGCTTCCAATTCTGCCCAAACTACCCCTTCTACTCAAACCACTCCAGCTGATCCTAACCTTCCTACGTCCTTAACCCCAAAACCCTTTAGACCAAAAACTCAGCCTAGGAAGAGCTCAAGAGTCATGGCACAAGTTGCCAAACACCCTAAGAATCCTAAGGGCCCATTGGGTGTGGTTAACATTGAGGATGATAATGATGAGGAGCTTACACAAGGCTTGGTTCCAAGGAAAAACAGGAGCATCCGTATAGAAACTGTTGAGGGCATTCAGCCAACCCAAACTACCAGAAAAACTCATCCTTCAACTCCCTCTCCAGCCTTTGAAACACCACAATCCCAACCTGCAGCCACCCTATCAGATCACCCAGCTGAGAATATTGGAAACCAGCCCACTGAACCTTCCCCTGCTGATATTTCCTCTGCCACACCCCCTGCCCAGCAGAATGTTTCTGAGCAGCCCAAGTCAAAACTCAGGGAGAGAGGCAAAAGAAACTTGAAAAGTTTTGATTGGAAGAGGAACATCAAAAAGAGATCCATTGTTTGTGAAAGGGGGATGGACAAGGCAAGCAGTGATCCTACCATCAACCAAGTATGCAAATTTTTTGAAGGTTTGGGAGTGAAGAAATGGTTTGATGAGGTCCCTGGTTATATTCTACCATGGGTGAGAGAGTTCTACACAAATTTAGAGTACAAGGAGAAGGAAGGAAGAATGATGTCCAAAGTGAGAGGAAAAAAGATTCATGTTACAGAGGATAGGGTAGCTCAATACCTAGGTTGCCCTAGGTTGGACAGTGCTGAAGTGGAATATCCTAGAGAGGGTTACTCTAGCTTGATAGGTGAGGATTTAGCCAAGGAAATTTGCACAGAACTTGGGCTGAAACTGTTTGCAGAAAAGAAGAACTTCTTCAAACCTGGAATGCTTAAAGATGAGTGTGCCATCATTAATAAGATAGTGCACTACAACTTGAGACCCAAAGGATCTGAGAAATCCCCAACCCACACTGAGATGCAGCTGGTTTATGAGCTTACCAAGGGGGAAAAGGTTGACATTCCTGGGGAAATTTATTTGGTGCTAAAAGAATTCAAGGCAAAGACTCATTTGAAGAGTGGATTACCATTTGCTTCTATGGTAACCACCTTGTGCGAAGAAAGTGGAGTAAAAATGGCTAACAAGGAGAGATGGGAAAGGCCAACAGTTGGGCCTATCACTGCAAAGACTCTGCATAAAATGCTGCCCCTAAGGCCAAAGCCTGAACAAACAGCCTCAACTTCACAATTACCTTCTGCTGTTGGTCCTCCACAACTTGTTACTGATGCAACTGCAGAAAATCTGCCAAATGTTTCAGGTATTTCTCCTATCCTTGAACCCCCACCCCATGACACTGCTGGAACCATGGAATCTTTATCACAGAACTTGGGGGAAAAAGGGCAGAACCTAAACACATCAGCTGCCCCACAACCTCAGCATGCTAAAGCTGCAATTTCCAGCCATGATATGGCAGAAATCAAGGAATTGCTCAAGGAATTGTTGAGGAAGCAATCTGAAGATTCCCAAACTTTGGCTGTCTTGGTTGAAAAGCAAGAAGAAAGTACAAGGTTGGCAGAGGATAATGCAAGGAAGATTTCATTGTTGGAGATTAAGCAGGGGGAAGATTCAAAAAGACTTTATCAAATGGAGGATAAGCAAAAAGACCTGACAAAGAGATTCACAAGTATTGAGCAGGTAGGGCTCAGTAATAAGAGGACTGTGAGAGGAATGGAAGACAAGCTGGACTTGATGATGTCCACAGGAAAGAAGTTGGTGCAAGCCACCAACAAAACAATCCAACAAGGAGGAGAAGCTTTTACAGGAGTATCACAGCTCATTGGTTGGGCAAGAGGTGGTCATGCCCCAAATATCCTGCCATCTTCCAAACCCCCTTCCCAACCAAACATTACATACATTAATCTTGACCCTGCTGTCCAAAAGAAGGGGGCTTCCAGTAGTAAAAAAAGAAATGAAGGATGAAGGATGTTAGGAATGTTGTGTCTAATGTTGTACATATCTCTAGATCTGTTTTTGTGAACTTGTATATGTTTCTTTTGGAACTCTTGATGTGATATAAACTCTGAAAAGGATAACTTGGGGTAGAACCAAGCTTTAAAGTGTTGTCCTTTCATATTTTCCCAAACCCAACTACACTATAGGCCTAAAAGTTCTGCATGATCTTTAATTAGTTTGAAAACAAGTTGGGCACCTAAGAAAAATGTGGCATGATCAAAATTCACTCAAATTCCCCACACACATTTCTGATATCATTACATTGCTAAGTCTGTGTGTTGCTACCTTTGTCTAAATATTTCTCTAGGTGGTTTCCTTATGACCTTAATTCTTGTGAGCACTTCATTCTTGAGTGAACACCATATGGGAGACTTGAGGTCAAGACTATCGGGCAACAAGCAAGTTGATGCCTTGTCTTTTGTTCTTTGAACATTGCATGAGTGAATGGAACTTTTGTGTGATTTTACTTTTGCTAACTCTTCTGTGATTTCAGGAATTACACTTTTGATTTTGGAAAGATAGCATGATATTCCCTTATTTTTCTTTGAATTAATTGCTAGGGGCTAGCAATGGCCAAGTTGGGGGTGTGATTGACACTTAAATGTGCCAATTATAAACCTCATTTCACTTAAATTTTGTCAATTTTCCATGACTCAAGCTACTTTTAGTATGACATTTTTGTTATCATTGGATATTGGGCTAACATGTCAAACCCCTGTTAAGATTTCATTGTTATCACTCTGTTGCTGCTCAGTTGTGTTTAGAGTTTTCAGATGGATGGCAACAAGGCAAAGAAGAAGACAAGCTTGGAAAGTGAAGGAAATGTCACTTGATCTTCTGGAAGAACAATGGCCATGTTCCAGAAGATCAAGAACAAAAGACTCCAGCAAGATATGTTCCAGACCTCATCTTCCAGAACTTCATCTGCCATCTTCCGGAAGATCAAGTCTGAGCAAGTGAATGGCACAAACTGATCTCCCCATCTTCCAGAAGACTGGTGTCTATTTTCCAGAAGACCAAGAGCAAGGAAATAACACCAAGGTGCATGATACTTATTCTTCCAGAACTTCACTCCCATTTTCCGGAAAAAGAACATCAAAGAAACCTATTGACCATCTTCAGGAAGATTACTCGCCATCTTCCAGAAAATCATTGTTGTGGTTTTGG
>NMUG010007933.1:0-11862 GCA_002855965.1 Monotropa hypopitys | reverse complement strand
TCACGGTTGCGTGGGTATTCCCTCCTCTTAGGAAACAACCGACAAGACCACATATCATTCCATTTAATGATGGTTATTACAATTGAATTTGGGTGAAGGATCAAAGATTCCAAGAAGGTAGTCCTCGTAGGATCCATCCTTCGTATTTGTCGTTCATTGGGTAACTTTCATTCATTGAGTGTGTTCGTTACTTTTCATTGATGTTTCCACTTTCCACAACTTCCACATTTCCTTTCACAGGCAGCCAAGACACGTCAACACCCTACCACATTCCACAATTTCCATACAAGGGTGAACAAGATACACCCACCATGTTCCCACACAAGGACATTCAAACAAAGGCGACGATTCCCATTTCTTAACCGTGGAAGTCAAACATCAAGCCACACACACACTCACCCAAGAAGGTCATCTAGTCACGGATGACTTACAAAAAGAGTCCAACGACAAGTGATTCTCTTGAACAACCAACAAGCCATGATTTCACTCTACCATGATTTCCCAAGTCACAACATAACCAATGTTCCAAGACTTATCAATTTTCCCAAAATTAGGATCACCTAATCCAATCTCTTACCCAAGAGCAATCATCACTACACAATCCCCTTATATCACCATCAAAACCAACACAATACCACTCGTTCTCATAGAAACTCAATCAAGACTCAACACGACTCAAATCCATCAAAACCCTCTTACAAACCCACTATGGAATTTCATCGAACATTTGGCACGCACAAAGGATTCTAGAGTCTATTACGCACGAATGTTCCTACGAACCTTCAAATCATCTCAAACCACTAGGATTTCCCCAATTTTCCCAAGACTAACGTACAATGAGTGATTTACGAATTCGACTACTCAATCAATAGTAAGGGGGAAATCGAACAACAATCAATCAAATGATTAAATAACAAACGAATGGGTCTAGAATGAACATTTCTACGCACGCAAGGTAGAATTTAAGAGTTACCCACATTTAGTCACCGGAGTCGCCTTGCCGGAAAGTCACCGGAAAAAGTCGCCACGAACCGAACCCACCGCTACGGAGCTCTCTACGCGTACAACAACGCTCCTTCAAGCCATTAATCAAGAAACCCAAAGGTTAGGCAACAATGAAGGAAAAACGAACTAGATCTAGAAATTAGAGAGGGGAGATTCTTACCGAATCGATTCGATCAAAACCCACCGATGCGAATATCTAACCTTGCTTGACAACCTTTAAGGAGAAGATTTCTCCAAATCCTTAACCAAAATGAAGAGATTTGAGGGAGAAGTGAGAGGGAGAGGTAGATCTAGGGTTCGAGAGAGAGTGGGTTGAGTTAAAATGAGGAAAAATAAGGGTTGGGCCGAACTTAAACCCAAAAATCGGAACAAATCACGCAACTCACTGCCGCGCCGTCCAGACGGGAAAACCGCCGTCCGAATGAGGAACCCTCGTCGTCCGGACGAGACCTCCTGTAGCCCAATCCCTAAGTATCTGCCTGGCCGTCCGGACGAGACCCACCTTCGTCCGGACGAGACCCACCTTCGTACGGACGGGGATGCTGCTGAGGCCCCAAAAACTTCGTCGAACCTTTCCCGAACTCTCCCGACTCAATCCCGAGCATTTCTAAAATATTAGAGATGTTGGACAAACATCTTAAGACCCCGTCGTGACCTTCCAAGGCGATACCACGCACCCAAAGACCGATTAAACGGATTAACCATCAAACGAACCACGACGTCACCAACGGACGAAAATAAAATCAATCAAACTTGATTTTATGGATTTGTTGACGACGAAAAGAATTGATTAAAAAATTTGGAGTGTTACAATCCCTGTCAAAACAATTACAATTTCAGTCCACATTGCAATTATAAATTGGGAAACAAATAAGGAATTATTAATCAAAATTTTACATGCCTTAACGTACCAAAAATTATCTTTATATGACGTTATTTAGACATTTTTCACCTCCCAAGGACTTAACCACATTTTCGGACAGAACACCTCCCAACCGGTCGCCCTGACTTCCCAACCAGTCGGACCCCCTTCTGATCCAAAATCTACAGAATGTGATTTTTCGAACAAGAACGACTTCAACTTCGTCAAACTCGATCCAAACACCTCAAAACCTCAAATTCATCAATATCAAAGTGTCCCTAACATCTAGGGTCTTAATATACATGATTGTGGTTCTTTAACAACTCTTAATTACAAACAATTCCCAAGAATCAACCCTAAACCGATGGGTTTTCCCCAGAAACGAGATTAGAACTAAGAACTTCAATCTAGCCCAAATCTGAAGTGTTATGAAGATAAAATATATATTGATAGATTCATACTTACGTCGTGAATAATTGTGAAGTAGATTTCTTCTTTTGAATCATACTCCAAAGTCCTCAATTCTTCAATTCCCTTGTTCTCTCTTCTTGCTTCTCTCTAGCCTCCTCTCAACACAATTTGGAAATAAATTTACCCTAATGACACACTCCATATGATAGATTTTAACCCCTTTTACATCCTTTCCCCTTCACTATTCCACTAATTTACCCTTGTGTTCCATTGATCTCATTTATTTAATACTCATAACACAAAAAATCCATTTTATACCATTTAATCCTTCTTGTAAATTCCTCTAACTGTATAATTCAAAATGGAATATCATATCCTTTAATCTCTCCTTTGATAATTGTTAAAAAAAATTAAAATTATAATTGGATGAAACGGGTATTACAACTCTCCCCATCTTAGGAAATTTCGTCCTCGAAATTAAAACACCTTAGATATTTATACCAACCCAACTTTAAAATCTACCACTATTTCCTTCCATAACTCTCCACCTTTTGACACAAGGTTATATCTTTCAAAAATTCGACAAGTTTTACTTTATATAATCTCACATCCATTATTCACCCTCTTTATTTCATTCCTTCTCCTATTCCCACAATTGATTTGCAAAACGGGACCACATTTCCAATCCCCGATATCATTACCAATATAATCTATCATTATCACGTTAAGTTCCATCAAAACGATAATAGCAATCTACAATTAATGATACACCAAGGACTTAACCTTACAAATGCCTTTGCCAACGTGCTCTTAAAATGCCAAAACGACTATAGTTTTATCCACTCATGATGAATATAATATGCTCAACCCAGTTTTTCTCTTACCATTCCCAAATTCTACTTCAAAACCATATTCGACTCTACCATCTCCTCATGGACTTTAATTCAAATTTTTTTATCACCACCACAGTTTTACACAATCTCAGATCTGGTCTACCCAAGATTTCTCGTAGTTTCACACTAAGGTGATAATATACTCCTTTCTCTCAACATCGCATTCCTTAACCACGATGGAACTCAATTCCTATCAATCAACATTTTCTACCTCCATTGCTTCCAATAACAACTCAAATCACATCGACGGGATTCAAATAGCAATGCTCATTACAATTTTCTTTTTCCTTATGAAACAACCAGACCTACCATAGGGTTACCACAAGAACACTTTGTTCCTAATCCCAATTTTAACTCATAACGATTATTATAAGAACAACTTCCTTAAAGACTTTTAGACAACATCAACACTCTCCAAACTAGCTTGATACCCATGTTATGTTGACTCTAATCCGAACTTACCATTGCCTCTTAACAACATTTTTCTAACCACGTGATGAGTAAACACCTTCTTCCATAGAAATTCCCCAAAAGAACTACCTTGAAATTTCATTGGTAACTGCTATTGCACACCCCTCACTCAAAAGAGAAAATCATCTCAAAGCTTTTGAACAACAATTCATGCAATCTCACAAAATCCTCCAATATCCGAATAACCCTCTACAATAGACCATTAATATATAGTTGCAACACATACCAAACTTCAAAGTTGCATAACTGACCTAGAATGCATACACTCAAAACTTCTATACAACTTGAGATTACATTTTCACGCATCCATACACGAGTACTACTATACATCTGCATACCTTTCCATCCTTCAACTAAACCATCTGAATCACTCAAAGCTTCCACTAAAAGGAAAACATATGAACTCTGCCAAACAATCCACATCAACTCAATCAAAAATCAAGGTTATCTTTAAAATTAGGCAAAAAAATGTCACGAACATCCTAGGATAGAATCTCCCAATCTAATTAAGAATTTAGATATATTAACTTTACCCGTTCAGATTTCAAATCCTCAAGCTCAATTCTCTAGCTGCATAAAACACTTAACCACATCTTCCATTCTCTCCATTTTTAGTTTAACACCTCTCGGCACAACATACTAGCCTCAACATTAAGAATTTATCATCTTGATTACAAAATTTAAACTCAACCCCAAAAGGGCAACTAACAACTTTCTCTTGATACCCATCCTAACTAGGACCTATTTTGCTTTGCTAAAAGGACCACAATCCCATACAAAGTCTAGTTAATAAAGTGTTACTCGTTCCAAATGACTTGACATCCAATTTCCATAACTCTTAAAGTTTGACTAACCCATACTTAAAAACAACCAAATCTCATTTGTCACCACTTCTCTATTCAGGAAAAATCACTATTAATCCCCTAAACAACAGTCTCTCTCGTCCCTTTTTCAACACTGATACGGACATCAATCTTATTTTTAACCTCTTAAAAAATAATTCTCACCATTTTTTTAGTAAATCAATTCTCATACTACCTAGTTGATCTATACAACAACGTGACTTGACCGAAAAGGTCTCTATAATTCTCTAATAGCAATCTGCTAACTCAAGAATTTGCCTTGGAAACATACATATTGACCTTTTGTATACCACCAAAGTTTGGAATTCTACTTTGGTTCACGCCAATACCTCTCACTAAAGATAGGATAACTCAAAAGTATTGCTCATCACTATCCAAGCCTTCTCCTGCAATTTACTACACAAACTTCTTTCCTTTCATTTTCTAATAACCAAACACCCAAGTATTACTCATACTCCTCCCCAATCGATCACACACCAGGACCTTTATCAAAATTCACAATTCCAAAAGAATGTAGGAGAATTAGCCATGCTCTGTTTATTGTGATTCCCTCACCACAAGGACATCCCTAATATAACACTCACCTTCTTTTCTCAACAATGACATAGGTGATAAAACCCACTGATACCATTACAAAATTCACTTAATTTCCATAACCTTTGAATTTGAATTATATTAAATCACAACAAGACTTCTTCCCGAGTATTCTAATATCACTACTAGTATGGTCTAATGAAACACTGAACTCAATAGCCTGATTGGGTTCCATCGACGTCCTGACAATAACACATGGTATACATAAAACAATCCACAATTTTCCGTTATCCTATTTTTAGGTTTAGACACATACACACACAGTTTTACATTAGATTCATTTCTTTCTCTACATCTTTGGAAATTCACATTTCCTATTCTCACATATTACCCCCAACATAGATCACCCACATGCATTCAACTACAGACTCAATCAGTAAGAACTCAAGATACATGTATTACCCCTTTTATCCACACCGAAACCAATTGACTCTATGGCTTTATTGAATTTTTGTAAGTCACCTTAAACAAATTTCTGCACTCGCAGTTAAATTTCTACCACCTGTCCAACTATGGACTTAGCATTAGCACACATGTACTACTATTCCACACCACTTCCAATTCACAGGTCACTAGGTTGTTTAACATGACATGCATACTTTCATGCAACCATCAATTTATCATAATGGTGAGTACGTAATAGTGTGATCTATTATCAAGTACAAAATGCTGAAAATAGTAAATATATACCTTTTGCACTTTTGTCTGCACCACTTGTCACCATCCCGCAATTGATGCTGGAAACCGACTCCATTGTTGTGACGATTGAGCTGCTTTGTGTCCAAACTCGTTGCACTTGAAAAATTGATCCCTTGAGTCTTCTTAGCACACATTTTCATCCATAATATGGATCTCCCCACCCGAGACATTCCCCTAAGGAACCTCAAATCTCTCACCCCCAATTGTCGATTAACCCCCGACTCTTTCTTTTCCCCATCCACATCACAATTCTAATATCTTCACATTCCTCCTTTGATTGTCACCTGATGCTTTTGAACACCAAATCACTATGTGCCCCTTACTCACCACAATAGGATATACCACTTTATTGACCTTGAGAACACAATCCTTAATCCAAAGATTCACCAAACACATCTAGAACAACAATGCATTACTCACTAATTATTAGTTATCATCCAATTTCTACCACTTTGCTTCCTCTCCTCATTATCTGGTTCAGCACCATTCGTCTCACCACCCAAAACTTTTATAACTCAACTCTCAACACACTTCACACTACTACAACCCGATATGTTTGATTTCAAAATTTTAAACTTGCTTATTTCAGGACCACTATGTTGTCCTTCCAACTCCGCAAATTTTCTCCTAACTCTTCTAATCACAATCACCAAGTACACCAAATTTTCACTCTGCAAAAGAAACCAATTGGACTGCCCCTCTCGACATCAAACCATTCTAAATTTTTTTCAACTCTTTCTCTCCTTTGATTTCACTAACTCTAGCATACTTGGATAAAACCTCAATTCTTACCTCAAAATTTTCCACTCTCATTTTGTTTTGCCTCTATTATACAAACACTTTATCTAGCACAAGTATATAATGCTCTGAGAGAAAACCGTCACTACAACTCTTAACCAACATTTCCCAATAAATCACTTTAGACACAACTGATATTACCTCTGTTATATATGTTGACCCTCACCTCATATATCTTTCCGCAAATAGAATACCTCATCCCCAAAGCATAAAATGTTACTCTCACCTTTTTACTCATCAATTTATCTCCAAAATATCACTATTTCACTCTATAACCATTTCCCAATCCACCACTTCGCCAGGCATTACTACTCTCCCAAACTCCTTGAATTCAATCTTAAAAATTTTAAAGTCAAATCAAACATGTCCTTCTGCCAATTACCTACATCACTTAGTCCTCCATCCTTAGAGTTCTTTACTGAAATCGAGTCATTCCTATCTTTTTAATTTAACTGATTCTCTGCACTGTCTAATTATTGCACATCCTTCATTTCCTGCCACACACTTTGACAAGAAACATGGTGGAAACAAGTGTCAGATATAAAACGCACGCGTTAGTCAACACACATCAATGACTCAAAGCATGACTCGACATCCTATGGTCCACTACTTAGCCACCCTAACCCTTAGCATTTTTCTATACTATGCTTTTCCACTTAACTTTCCAAGACTTCCCATTGGAAGAGAATGTTGATCAAGCGTTCTTCTAATCGGATTTCAAGGCAAGTCCTATGGGTGTCAAAGACACACATAATAGTCACAAAACACTAACACCACAACTCCTAACAATTACTTCAAACTCATACCTCAAGTAGAATTTCCATCAACCACTTGGTCCCCTAACTCGGACCTAGAACCCCTATGCTCTGATACCAAGTTGTAACATCTCAAACTCCAAAACACACTAAAGATAAAAAAATTATAAACTTCTTTACTAAATAGAAACCTCAAGTAATATTTGCCAGTACAGAATAAAAGGAAACAAAGGTAACCTCAAAAGATAAATGAACCAACAGTGATACAAGTACTCATCAATTCCCAAAGAAGTAAAAACATCAAAGTGAAGCAACTAAACTACTATCAAAACCTCATTATACGTCTCTGAAACAAAAGACATTAAAAGACTACCAAAAAGGCACTAAGAAGAGTCTCAAAACTTAAGAAGCCTTTCAAAGAATGACCTCAGCCAAACCATCTCATCAAGCAACCATATTCTTCCAGCCTTGTAGTGGACCGCTAATCCTGAGACCTATTTCCAAACCAAAGACAAGGAAACAGAGTGTGAATATAATATCTTTAACTTCCAAAACTCAAGTAATATCAGTGACAAAAAATCATGATTATGAGCAGTTATGACTTTCATTCTAGAATGCATCTCATGCATAATACTTTATATATACTGGCCAAAGCCCTTTTTCAAAAGATTTGAGCATCCCATGCCCTGAAAATAGCTACTACTATAGGTAGTAGTTCGTACGCCCCGCGCACATTCTTGGATACGTCCCACGCACCCATTGGACTTACGCTGGTTGCCAACAATTGGACTTACTCAGGTTGCCAATAACACCACCCGTCCCACTGAGGCAATGCATAATATGTATACGTACATATTATTCTTCATATCTAAATCATATATTATAACCATGCATATCATTCACATCATGTCATCATGTGTTAATACAACAACCATAATCATTAACTTCTCATGCAATAATAAACAGTTAACCAATATAACCATTAACTTCTCATGCAATAGATAACAGTTAACCGAACGACCTTGCGAATGTACCACTAGAGATACCATATCCTTACACTCACCAGCACCGTTGTTCAAACCTTTTCCTTGCATGGTTCAAACCTTTTTCTTGCCCTTGAGGGAGGCCTCAATGCCTTTCTCGAGTATCCCTGTCAAAACAATTACAATTTTAGTCCACATCACAATTATAAATTGGGAAACCAATAAGGAATTATTAATCAAACCTTTACATGCCTTAACGTACCAAAACTTATCTTTACGTAATGGTATTTAGACATTTTTCACCTCCCAATGACTTAACCACATTTTCGGACAGAACACCTCCCAACCAGTCGCCCTCGCACCTCCAACCGGTCGCCCTATGCAACGCAACCTCCAAGCAGTCGCCCTGACTTCCCAACTGGTTGGGCAGCCCAACCTCAAACCGGTCGCCCTAACTTTCCAACCGGTCGGGCAATGCAGCCCAACCTCCAACTGGTCTCCCTGACTTCCCAATCGGATCCCCTTCTGATCCAAAATTTACAGAATGTGATTTTTCGAACAAGAACGACTTCAACTTCGTCAACTCGATCCAAACACCTCAAAACCTTAAATTCATCAATACTAAAGTGTCCCTAACATCTAGGGTCTTAATATCCATGATTGTGGTTCTTTAACAACTCTTAATTACAAACAATTCCCAAGAATCAACCCTAAACCTATGGGTTTTCCCCAAAAATTAGATTAGAACTTAGAACTTCGATCTAGCCCAAATCTGAAGTGTTATGAAGATAAAATATATATTAATAGATTCATACTTACGTCGTGAATAAATTTGAAGTAGATTTCTTCTTCCGAATCGTACTCCAAAGTCCTCAATTCTTTAATTCTTTTGTTCTCCTTTCTTGCTTCTCTCTAGCCTCCTCTCAACATAATTTGGAAATAAATTTACCCTAATGACACACTCCATATAACAGATTTTTAACCCCTTTTACATCCTTGCCCCTTCACTATTCCACTAATTTACCCTTGTGTGCCATTGATCTCATTTATTTAATACTATAACACAAAAACCGCATTTTATACCATTTAATCTTTCTTGTAAATTCCTCTAACTCTATAATTCAAAATGGAATATCATATCCTTTAATAATTGTTTAAAAAAATATTTAAATTTATAATTGGATGAAACGGGTATTACATACACTGTGCTGTTTCGGACTCCTTGATGTCCTATTCGTTAGAGCTCTTTTCATATCGGCAAAGCATGTTCGGACCACTTTGAGAACCATTGGCCCTTTTTCTTATGTTTGTCGACGTCCTTGACAGCTAGAGCATTTGTACTCGGCTGGGTACCTGTGTCACGACCCAATCACATATGGGCCATGACCGGCCAATGAGCAAGCTCACTAAAGGCCTTAATTAACGAGTTAAGGGACTCATAAAATGAATTTAATAAATTAATTGCGGAAAGCGTGAACAATATCTAGAGAGTGCATTTCATTACCCACAACTTTATTACATCAAGAGTTACATGAGACCAAGCCAAACAAGGCTGATATAAAAAGTACATCAGAAACTATAGTCTGCTAAGCCATGCCTCTAAGCTTGCTCCTCCAGCCCTGAAAAAGGTTTTTAGAAGACACATAAGCTTTAAGGTAGAGTGAATACAATACATGAGTGTCCTGCTATTCCAACTTTTAAAGACATGCTTTTTTATCAAAACAATATCAATGTGGTGATGTAGCAACCACCACCTCCTTAACGGAAACCCTACAACAATTATTTATCCTCTGATTCATACCATCCCAACAATAGAAATCATCCAAATTTCAGTTCGAGAGGGGGATAATTTTGTAGGGCAATGGAAAAACTCAAAGTCCTCATACAACAATCAAGGCCCCCACTACAACCAAAAATACCATGACCAACATTACCAATCCCATTACAATCAAGGTCAATCATATAATCAAAAGGAATATGGTAACCAAGGCTAACAATATCAAAGTGGTCCGTCTCAAACACCCTATCAATCCCCATACAAACAAAGTTCCCTAGAGGATCAAGTCAAATCTTTGGCACAAATGGTTAAAGAACTTATGGCAAGGACTCCATCTCTTTCTAGCAACCATCAACAATAGAAGGGATGCTTCCCCTCTCAACCAAACCTGAAAGGGATAAATATCATTGAGGAGAGTCAAGAAGGTGGTCACTTGGAGGATGTTAACTCCATTACTACACTCTGAAGTGGCAAACTTGTCAATAACGACATATCTTTCCAAAATCCCAAAATCAAATAATAATCACAAGGATATGGGGAAGAACATATACGAGATGGGGGTGAGAAGTTGGTTGATGATTAGGTGGAGGAAAATAAGAGAGAAGAGAAAATGAAGTGGAGGAAGAAAAGAATAGGGAAAGTGAGAAGGGAGAGTCATCAAAAGGCAGTACTTATTCTTTTCCGGTGTCGTACCATCTTTTCCGGTGTCGTACCAACAAATGTTGAAACCACCTGCTAGAAATGACCATCAAACTTAAATTCTTGAAATGTGTAAATAGGTAAAGGTCAATATACCTTTGTTGGATGCTATTAAACAAGTACTGACTTATGCAAAGTTTTTGAAGGACCTTTGTGCCGTCAAACAGAAGTTACATGTTCATAAAAAGACCTTCTTAAGTGATCAAGTGAGCTCTATACTCCAAGAAAGCACTCCTCCTAAATACAAAGACCCCGGATGTCCAATGATATCTATCACATTTGAAGAAGTCGGGTTAGAGCATGCTCTACTTGACTTAGGAGCGAGTGTCAACCTATTTCCATATCATGTTTATCTTGCATTAGGACTTGGAGATCTTAAGAGCACATCAATGACACTCCAATATGCTGATAGGAGTGAGAAACGACCTAAGGGTACAGTTGAGGATGTCATTGTCCAAGTGAACAATTTTTATTATGTGAGACATGTTCATTTAATCCATGCATTATTACAAATTATGACTAAATTATGCTCGATTAAAAGAATAATAAATATGTTTTAAATTAATTAATAGTGTTTAAAAATATCATCGAATAAATAATATTTAAAATAATCTCAAGAGCCTAAATAAATGATTGAGAATTTATTTTAAAATCTAGTGGTGTTAAAGGAAATATTAAAAAGTTAGGATAAGGTTTAAATAAAAGAATTATTAGGGTTTAGGGGTTAAAATGTAAAGATAAAAAACAATAAGGGGAAAAGTGTAATAAAAATACAAACAAAAAGGTTGTGCAGGTGTCACGAGTGTGTGTGAATGTTGTGAAGAAGATAAATACATCATATATGTGTATATTCATGTTATAAGGTGTCGAGATTTCATCAATAAGTGTCGATTGAGTTGTGTATGTGTCAAAATGAGGTGTGTGTTGGTAGTGATTGGAGATGGAGGTTCGATTACTTACATATTCATATATACAAAGTTGTATATGTTTCATCGATCAATTATATTGTGTGTATGAGTGAGAGAGAAGTATTAAGAGAGAGAGAGAGAGAG
>NMUG010007932.1:0-11864 GCA_002855965.1 Monotropa hypopitys | reverse complement strand
CGAGGAGCAAGCATGCTTCACCCAAGGCTTTGGTCGCCCCCAAAACGATCCATATTCTAACACCTATAACCCTGGGTAGAAGAATCATCCTAATTTTTTGTGGCGACCATCAGGCCAAGGGGTTGCATTATCATCAAGGCCACCCATGGCCCAACAAGGGTCCAATTGTCCACCTTTCCAAAACTCACCATATCAATTCCATAATCCCCCTCCACAATACTATCAAACTCAACCAAGTGCAAACATTCCTTTGGATTCTGCTTCATTGTTAAAAATAATTGAAGAGCAAAACAAGCAAATACAATCCATCATCCCTCAAGTGCAAAACCTCACGCAATTGGTCCACTCCGGTGAACAATCAAGGGCCAAGCTAGAATCCCAAATTGGGCAACTAGCCAATCAAATGAGTCGAAGGGATGAGGGTAAACTGCCTAGTCAAGCTGTTTCGAATGCTAGAGGAGTCCATCAAATTGATGAGACCTCCCAACATGAACATGCTAAGGAAGTTACGGTGTTGAGGACTGGGAAGGTGATTGATACCACTCCCATGGATCCAAGAGCTAAAGAGACAAAGTCTCCATCATCCGGGTCCGAAAAAAAAACTCCAAGGGAAGGAGGTTACTACTGAACCACAAGCAAAGGACTCATCAGTAGTCCTATCTTATATTCCTAAAGCACCCTTCCCCGCTTGTCTTGACACACCTTCACCCTTCCGCAAGAAGGGAGCTCCTATTCAAAACATCATGGAGGTGTTCAAGCAAGTGAAAATTAACTTGCCATTGCTCAATGCCATTCAGCAGGTTCCTTCTTATGCTAAATTCCTCAAGGACTTATGCACGCACAAAAAGAAGGCACGAGCGAAATTTCTGGAACCAATCCCCATCCCACACTAGGTCAGTGCCATTCTGCAGGCAGATATAGCACCTAAGTTGACGGATCCGGGAGTGCCCACCATATCTTGCATTATTGGTTCACAAACCATTAGCAGGGCACTCTTGGATTTGAGAGCTAGTGTTAATTTTCTCCCTTATTCGGTGTATGAGGAGTTGGGGCTTGGAGAGTTGAAGCCCACGGTGGTCACACTGTAGATGGCCGACCGTTCAGTGAAGGCTCCAAGGGGTATGATTGAGGATGTTCTAGTCAAAGTACAAAACCTCTATTATCCTGCAGATTTTCTCGTACTTGACATGGAACCTGTCCACCCCTTGAGTCTGAAAGTCCAAACCCCAGTCATCTTGGAGAGACCATTTTTGGCCACGGCTAATGCTATCATTATCGTGAGAAGTGGAGTGATGGAGGTGTCATTTGGCAATATGAAGATGAGTTTGGACATGTACAACTCTTCCCACCGACCTCATGTTGAGCATGAATGTTTTGCTATAGATGTCATCCATGAGTTGATGGAAGATGCATTGTCCTATATTTTAGCCGATGACTCATTGGAAGCGTGCCTTGCACATTTTGGGTTTGAGGAAATTGATCTTGATAACTACCATTCCAATGGAGTCTACTCACTCATGGTCATGATAAAATGAACAACGGGGAAAGAAGTTTGCATGTGAATAATAAAGTACTGAAATGAAATTAATATGGAGAATAACAGACGTACTTGTGTTCTTACCAAAATAGTAGAAAAATCAAGTACAAAGATCAAGCAACTTCTTAGAGCAACAATGGAGAAAAGTACCCCAAACTATGAGAGAGAGAGAGAGAGATGAGAAAACCTAATGTCTACTCAATAACACATGTCTCTAGTCTCAAGACGTCTCAAATCTCAAAATAGTCATAAAATCCTCAAGTGTGTTTGCCTCGGGAATACATAACCTCAATTAAAATACCAATATAACTTTCTGCGTCTGTCTCTGTGCACCGGTGCAATGTATTTCTGCATCGGTGCAAACTCAATTTTGTACACTCCTGGACAATGCGATGTATCAGTGCAGTAAGTGGTCAGCATCGGTGCAAAAGTCTTCTATTCACTTTGGAGTCAACGTGCATTGATGCAGGGATGATCAGCATCGGTGCAAGGATGTGCATTGGTGCAGCATATGGCTGCATCGGTGCAAACTGGATCAGGTGGATTTTTGGCACATATGCATAGGTGCATGTATCCGGAGTGAGCAGAACACTTCTGAATTCTTTGTTCTCGGGTCATAACGGCACAAACACTTCATGAATAAACTCGCAATCACTCTTGATTGTCGATAGAAGTCCAATGACACATGCTAGCATATCTTTTGCCTTAAGAAGCATGATTCCACCATGTAAACCTGAAAACTCATGAAACTACCAGAAAACAAATCACATCTCGAAAACAACATATAAACAATGAAATCATGTGAGAAAAGATAGTAATTAGCTCAATAGATATACAATGTTATGAGCTAATCACAACCCCCAACTTGAACGTTGGTCATCCCGAGCAATGTAGAATACAGTAGTAAGTAAAAATAGTCTCCAAAACAACATACATGTTGGTATTGTATGCCAAACGACATCATCGAGGGCAACACGATGAGAAGTGGTGCATGAGCAAGTCGCAACTAATCACTCACGTGTAAATGATAACAAATTCCTTGATTTCAACCTCACGTGAGCATACAAGATTTTCACTCTATTCACACAAGAAATTTAACACACCAAGTAATAGTTGGATATGTGAATGCAACCAAAAGTTCAAAAGCAACGACAATAGGAGGCCAAGAAAAAGGATATGACAAACAAGTAGTGCATAAACATCACACAACAAAAATTGCATACATCCACGTACACCACCAATACTCATCGAAGGTCTTTTAAGCTTGTGACTTCATGGCTTCCAAAGAAAAAAGACGACACCAAAAGAGAATAGTGGATTATCAATAGGTTGGTCAACTACCCCATACCGCTATCCAGGACACGAAACAAACACAAGGCCAACATACGACCAACTCAACATATTTCCTAGCCTACCACCTCCGACTACCATTAGAGAGATGCGCCGCCACCATTGGTATCTTCCGCAACCTCATCCTCCTTCTCCTCCTCCTCTTCTTATTCCTCACTTGACTCCTCGACTGGGGGAGTGTATTTGGTACCCGAAGTACTCTCCACATTGCTAGTGTGCCAAACCAACTCCGCCCTAAGTCGTGCAATCTCTTTTCTATCTTCCTTTCTTTCCTTTTTCGCGATCTTAGCATCCTTAATCAAGACAGCATTTTGGCAAAATATCTTCTTCAACCACAACTCCACCCTCTTTTTAAAACTTGGAGGTTCGATGGTAGGAGGCACCACCGGTGGAGGGACAATCGGTTGAGATGCTCTAGAAAGTTTTATACTTTTCGACAATGATGTGGCATTGATTGGCACGGGAAAACCCACAGTGTACTCTTTCCCAAGAATCTTAACTCCTTGCTACAATTCCATTATCATGCATGGAAAAGGAAATTTGAGTTCCAAGGTCGAATCCGTCTTTGCGTCAATAATTGTGTAAAATATTCAAGTCGCCCAGTCACATACAAAATCGTCATTCATAAAGACAAAAAGGACTTCCATGGATTTTTCCGTTGGTTGGTGTTCCGACTCCGGGGGAATAAATTGTAATGCATGACTTTTGAGACAATACGGTAGTCTTCCTTGAAGAAACCAGGCTGATTTGATCCTCGAAATTGAGTAGGATCTGCGTAAACGGCCCGACGCACCACACCTCCGTCAAGGGGTTCACCTTCCACCCGTGGATAATTTGTGGTTTACGGGTTGGGATGGGGATATCCCAAGTATTCGGCGATAATGCCCAGGGTAACCGTAATGCACTTTCCCGAGACACTCGGCCATTTGGGGAATGCCACGAGCCTCGATTTCCAAACTCTGAATGTCCACCTGTCGCTCACATCAGAATCCTCTCGCCTGCAATGAATCAACCCATCTCTTCTTTTCTTCCTCCTGTACCTATTGTATAATTTTTCTTTTCTTCTCAGCCTTAGTCACAGGAGCACGCTCCTCATCCAATTTAGACTCCTCATCAGTTTTAGACTCCTCAGTGAGAGGGGTGGCTCTCCTCGATTTACACGAGCCCTTAGCTTTTGCCATCATGGCAAACATCAACGACAACCCATACAAGGTTGCGATTACCCAAAGAATCCAAGGGAAGGTGGGTGATAGTTCAATCAAGGTGGTGGGAAGAGTGGAGGGATAGATTAATCGAGCCATTGGGCTATCCTTTTGAGAGATTGATAGAGAGAGATGAAGGATTTTGAAATTTACAGCACAAATTTCGGACTAGGGTTTTGTCGGATTTGTAGAGGTGGAGTGGAGAGAGATGGGTTTGGGGAGAAATTAATTGAAGTGGGTGTGATAAACGGAAGGTCTTTTGGGAAATTGGAGGTTGAGTAATCAAGGGAGTGTGGGAAATGAAGTTGTTGGGTCTCAAGAAAGTGGTGAGAGAGATTATTGGTGGGTGGAGAAAATAAAGGGTTTCGAACAATTTTTATCTGTCAGGCTCGCTGCACCGGTGCATGGTTATTGTTGCATCGGTGCAAATTTGATGACAAATCATGAATCGGTGTAGGTTCCAATGCAGGGAGCCACTGTCCACATGTTGCATCAGTGCAATAAAAATGTACATCAGTGCACCTGTTGTCAAATTATCTGATTCGGTGCAACACCAATGCAAATGGCCTCTGTTCAAAATTTCAAAAGTTTGCATCGGTGCAATAAAAATATGCATCGGTAATGTGAATTGGAACTCCCGGGAATGTGAATTGGAACTCTCAGGAATCCACTATGTTGATGTTCAAGGAAGTGAAATTGGGTGGGGATGAATCCCAAATTCCCAATAGTATAGAAACCCAATTCCTGGGAATGTGAGTTGTAGTTGCAGAAATGGGTTGCAGAGCTATTACCGAGCCTCAAATTCTCGATAGTGCAGAGTTTGAAGTACCAGGAGTCCAAACTACAGTTGAAGAAAATGTGTGCAAAGCTTTCAGACTCTCAATAGTAGATAGATTGGATTACCGGGAATATAGAGTGCAGTTGGGAAAATGGTGTGTATAGGTTTATTGAGTGTGGTAGCCGGACTAAATATGTATTGGGCTGGACCCCACCGTCCGGATCTTCTCAAACGATCCGGACCCCATCCATACATCCGAAGTAGTCCATGGCCATCAGCCTCACGGACCTCCAGACACACACTGCTGTTGGACGACAGAACCGGTGGTTCATCATGTGTTCTTCAGCAACCTAAACAGTCTCACTGGACACCCGAAGGAGCCAAGCTGGGCCGGCCATGCAGTCTCGTTCAACCTCCGGCATACCCATCCGGACGTCAAGGAAGCCCAGCGTCTCCACTCCCCACTGGGAAAAGGAACAACTTCCACCGACGAACGGTCCTATGCTGGAGGGGTCCACCATCGGCAGCAGCAGGGAACAATGACCTCCGGTAGGTGGCACTCGGGTCGGTCGTACAACTGCTGACGTGACTCGGGTCAGTTCAGCGGCCCAACAGCACTATAGGGCTGACGTCAGCACCCAGCCTCCCACCCGTGCGCATCACACACTTGCTCATTTGATGCCAAGTCAGGACGCCTATATATATCCCGTCAAAACACTGTTCACGAGGCTGATCTCTGGTATCTCTCCCACCGCTCATTCAGTTTACGGTTTTCTCTCTCTCTTACCGTCGCTGACTTAGCCATCGGAGGCCCCTCTCGGTTGTTGCCGACCAGTGGGCACTGACCTTTGTAATTGCAGGAGCCAAGCAGGTGATCCCTTTTCTCTTATAGGTGACCGCGCACTCAGCCGAAGCATCCGCCCTGCATCGTCCGGACAGCATCCGAAGGACCCGAGGCACCCTCCGGACTTTCAGTCACCACAATTGGCAACTCCGCTGGGGACGTTCGTTTCCAGACTCAGGTGACCGACAGTCTAGTCCTTTGCTGAGCTTGTCCTTCTTCGTCAATGGACGTCGATGACTCTCGTGACCATCATCACCGCCGATTGCCTGCCATTCCCCCTCCGCCTACCTCTGTTGCTGGAGATCCTCCCCTAACCCTGTTGGGATCTACCTCTCAGCAGTCTGACGAGCAGATCTGTCAGAAAGATCTCGAGATAGCTTTCCTCAAAGATCAGTTAGCAAGGCTCGCCGAAGGTGCAACCCCCTGTCCACCCATACCGTCCGAAACCTTGCAGGATGATTCAGAGCACACTATCAGGAGGTCGGATCTGGATCGTCCGGGAAGGCTGAACGATCACGGACGCACGGATAGAGAAAAGGCGATCCGCCGATCCCCCATTCGTAAGTGCCAGTCGGGAGGCCATCCTACTAGGACCCCCAGGTATCAACCTTGTAACAGCATTGCCTCCAGCTCTCACTCTGGAAGATCTCGCGAGACCCATCGTCTGGAGGAAGAGGATTTGGCCCCCGTAAGGGTAGCTCCGTCGGACACTCTGCCCATGGAAACTTCTAAAGTAAGCCATAGGCGCCGCCGGCAAAGGGACAATCAGCACTCCGGACGGTATCATGACTTCACTGGCCACAAGAGAAGGAACCCCAGAGTTCACGACTCCCCTCCTCCGCTCGGAGACCTCAGGCACCACCTTAATCGCCGAAGACGGACGGCAGCCAGTCCTGAGAAGAGGGCCGTACAGCAGAAGGCGTCCGTAGATGCCAGGCTCCGGCAGCTCAGCCTATCTCCTTTTATTCCGGAGATTGAGCTGGCGACACTCCCGGCAGGCTTCAACCTGCCCAAATTCACAAGGTACGACCCCAAGATGGATAATTACACTCATCTCATTCACTACCGCCAGACCATCTCTCTTTACACTACCGACGACTCATTCATGTTCAAGGTATTCCCCACCAGCCTTGACACTTTGGGCTCGCTCTGGTTCAACAAGCTCCTTCCACGTAGCATTTCATGCTACCGGGATCTTGAACGGGCCTTCATGGCAAAGTTCGTAACCAGCAGTCGGCAATCCAAGCAAATCGACCCTCTCATCAGTCTCAAAAAGCGTCCAGATGAAAGCCTCCGTCAGTACTCCGAGAGGTTCTAGGAGCTATTTAATGATATTCCGGGTTGCGATCAGACAGTGGCTTCTTCTTCTTTCAAAAATGGTCTGGATAGCAACAGCTGGATCTTCGCCAACCTCACACTCCACCCATTAGACGACATGGATGACCTCATGCTCTGGGTGGAAAAGTTCTGCCAGTTGGAAGATCTCTTGGCCGAGCGTGCCACACAGCGTCCGGATCAGCAGCCTTCGGCTCCACAATCAGCAGGAAACCAGAGGCAAGTAAATGTCATCAAAAAAAGAAGGAAAGGTGGTCCGAAAGCCCCCAAATTCCACGAGCTTACCGCAGAAACAACAGTCTTCACCGAGCCCATCTACGCCTTGCTGAAACAAATTGAGAATCAGCCTTTCTTCGCTTGGCCAGACCACAAGCTTGGAACGGCCGGCAAAACAAAAGACAAACGGATCCACTGTACCTATCATAGGGAGCAAGGACATTTCACGACCGGGTGCAAACCCTTCAAGTCGTACTTAGAGCTCCTGGTGCAGCAAGGACACCTAGCGCATTGGGTTGATCAGCAGAAGACACTGGAGCTTGCCCAGAGGTCCGGACACCTCATTCAGTTGGAGGAGGACGTTCCGACAATCAACGTCATTCACAGACCACTCAACAAAGAAGTTGTCGCCCGTCTCAGAGCAAAAATCGACCAGGCCTCCGCCCCAAAGCAAGTGATCACGGTCGGTTCTGGTCTCAAACGGAAGCAACCTTACGACCGTTAAGAATGGTCCATAACCTTTACAGAGAAGGATCTCGACCGAGTCCAACTTTCTCATAATGATGCAATGGTTGTCACTCTACGCGTCAGACCGGCCAACATCCGGCGCATTCTCATTGACCAAGGAAGCTCTGTCGAGGTAATGTATTTTTCCATGTTTCAAGCACTTAAGCTTCCCTATGATGCTTTGCAGCCAGCCGACGTCCCCTTGGTCGGATTCAACGGAGCCCCTATCTGCCCCCTCGGCAAAATCATTCTCCCGGTCCAGGCAGGATCTAAGACAGTTGACATGGAGTTCATCGTTGTGGACGTCCCTAGTCCATACAACGCCATCCTTGGCCGGACCTGGATTCACTCCATGCAGGTAATCGCCTCAACCTTCCACCAAGTCGTCCGGTTTATTAGAGCCTCCGGACGACAAGACGATATCTATGGAGATCAGGCAGCTTCAAAATAGTGCTACATCTCAACTGTCCGGGAAAATAAGCAGATGAAACAAGTCCAATGGGTAGAAGTTCCGGACACCCCTGTTCTTGAAGATGTTGGCGCTCCGGCCACCAAAAAAGCAGTTGAGGAACTCATCACCGTACCGATCAACGAGGACGGCACCCGGGCATTCCTTATTGGATCCTCACTCTCTCCTACGGACCAAGAGAGGTATATAAAGTTTCTAAAAGCCAACATTGAGATCTTCGCCTGGACTCCATACGAGATGCCCGGAGTGGACCCGTCGTTCATCTGTCATCAGTTGAACGTAGATCCCTCTCGGCATCCCGTCGTCCAAAGACCCCGACGCTCCTCTCTGGCACACACTCAAGCTGTCGTGGAGAAAGTGGATCGGCTATTAGAAGCGGGAGCTATCTAGGAAGTCCATTATCCTACATGGCTGGCTAACACAGTGGTCGTCAAAAATAAGTCCGGCAAATGGCGAGTCTGTGTTGACTACACCAACCTCAACGACGCCTGCCCAAAGGATTGCTTCCCTTTGGACCGGATCGACCAGCTAGTCGACGCTACCGCCGGACACCAAAGGCTTACTTTCGTGGATGCCTACAGAGGTTATTATCAGATCTCAATGGCAAAGGAGGACATGGAAAAGACGGCCTTCATCACCCCTAAAGGGGTGTATTGTTATAAAGTCATGCCCTTCGGCCTCAAGAATGCCGGAGCAACCTACCAACGAATGGTTTCTCGGATGTTCTCCCGGCAGATCAGGGACATGGTTGTCAAGAGCAGGTATGCAACCGACCACCTCCAGCATCTGGAAGATGTCTTTGACATCTTGAAGAAACATGGGCTCCGGCTCAATGCCGAAAAGTGTGCCTTCGGTGTGGGCTCTGGCAAATTTCTTGGCTATCTTGTTACCAGCTGGGGAATAGAAGCGGACCCCTCCCAGATCACTGCAGTAACGAACCTCAGGCCTTCGTCCACCATCAAAGAGGTCCAGCGACTGACCGGCATGGCAGCGGCGCTCAACAGATTTATCAGCCGGTCGTCTGACCTTTGCTGGCCATTCTTTCAAGCCATCAAAACCAGCCGGCATAGCTATAAGTGGACGGAAGAATGCGACCAGGCCCTCCAACAACTGAAAAAATACATCTCCAGCCACCGGTCCTAGTCACACCGAAGGATATGGAGCCTCTCATACTCTATCTGGCCATCTCCCAGCACGCTGTCAGCTCTGTTCTATGCCGAGTGGAAGCAACTGACCACCAGCCGGTCTACTACACTAGCAAGACCCTTCTTCCTGCCGAAACCAGGTACTTGCCTCTTGAAAAACTTGCTCTTGTTCTGGTTTCTGCTTCCAGGAAGCTGCTGCCCTACTTCAAGTAACATACCATCACAGTGCTGACAGAGCATCCACTGAAGGCAGTCCTCTGGAAGGCCGACCTCTCTAATTGGATCTCAAAATGGGCGGTCGAATTGGCTAACTTTGGCATCAATTATCAGCCCAGGATGGCCATCAAAGCCCAAGTATTGGCCGACTTCGTTGCAGAGTTCTCTCTGGGGGTCATCCCTCAGGAAGCTCCGGCATAATCTCCGGCCAATGCCACAGATCTACAGACTACCTCCTCATCTGCTGCTCCGCCTCCACGACGCTTCGGCACTTGTGCCCAACGTCCGACGGAACAATGACAGCTCTTTTATGGGGACACTTGGAGATTTCACGTGGACGGCGCATCCAACAATCGGGGCTCCGACGTAGGAATCGTACTAGCCTCCCCTGGGGGAGTCATCCATGAAAATGCCTTGACAATTGATTATCCAGCCTCCAACAATGAGGCAGAATACGAGGCTCTGATCTCCAGACTATGCCTTGCGGCAGATATTGGGGTTGAGGACATTGTGGTCTTCAGCGACTCTCAACTGGTCGTCAACCAACTGACCGGAGAGTATGGCGCTCGGGACGACCGTATGTGTAAGTATCTCAGCTCTGCTCTGGAAGAATCAAAGAAGTTCAAAACTTTCTGAATTGAACAGATCTCGAGAGAGTACAACTCTCACGTCGATGCCCTTGCCAAGATGGCCTCCGATTGCTCTATCGTCGGCCAGCGATCAATTTCCTTCGGCATTATCTCTCAGCCGAGTCATGATCCTACGGCACTGGAGGTAAACAACATATCCGAAGGCCCCAGCTGGATGGATGAAATTTTTTATTTCTCAAGTCAGATACTCTCCCGGAGGATCGTCGAGAGGCCCATCGTATCCATTGCAAGGCAGCAAACTTCTGGCTGTCTCCAACGGAGGCCCTCTACCGATAGTCCAGGACTGGTCCATATCTGCTCTGTGTCCATCCAGCTCAGGCTTCGGTAATTCTTGAAGAACTCCACTCCGGTAGTGGAGGATGCCATTCCGGCAGGCGATCACTAGCCCACCGAGCAATCACCCAAGGGTACTGGTGGCCAAAGATGTGCAAGGATGCTGAAGACTACGTCAGAGCATGCCACAAGTGCCAACTATTTGCTCCGAAAATCCACTGTCCGGCCGAGGACCTTCAACTGATCACTAGCCCTTGGCCATTTGCCTAATGGGGCATTGACATCGTCGGCAAGCTCCCAACTACTCCGGGAGGGTTCAAGTTCCTCATTACTGCAACCGACTACTTTACCAAATGGGTTGAGGTCGAACCCCTCATCACCATCACAGCTGCCGACGTCAAGCGTTTCATTTGGAAGAATGTAATATCCAAGTTCGGCGTGCCCTACGCCATAGTGTTGTACAATGGCACTCAGTTCGTCGGCGATCTCGTCTCAAACACATGCGAAGAGCTCGGCATCAGATTCTTCAACTCCACCCATTACTATCCTCAATGCAACGGTCAGGCCGAAGCATCAAACAAGACCATTTCAGCCGGTCTCAAGAGAAGGCGGGAGTCAAAGAGGGGGAAATGGGAAGAGGAGCTCTCACATGTACTCTGGGCCTACCGGACCACTACACGTCGGTCAACCAGCCAGACACCATATTCTTTGGCCTTCGGCGTGGAGGCAGTCATCCCAATCTAGGCTGGGTTCCCAACCATCCGGACATAACACTTTGATCAGCCAACAAACGACTCAGCCCTGACTGCCGACTTAGACCTTGTAGAAGAAAAGAGGGAGTCCGCTAGGATCAGACTAACCTCCTATCAACAAGAAGTAGCCAGGGGCTTCAACAAAAACGTCCCCTTGACCGAGCCTTCAGCAGTCGTCTGCACCGGCCTCCGGTCAAGGATTTTTGCTACAATGGCCCAGCCTCCGGCGGTCATCCGCCAGGCTTTTGTCGGTCCTAGCATAGTACCCTAATGGGTTCACCCCTTGACCTTGCCTTCAACAGTCGTCTGCACCGGCCTCCGGTCAAGAATTTTCGCCACAATGGCCGAGCCTCCGGTGGTCATCCACTAGACTTCTATCGGTCCTGGCACAACACCGGAGACCAGACCTCTAGCAGTCATCTACCGGACCTCTGGTGGTGTCATTCTGTGAGACCCCAGTCCTAGAAAATATTTTCTGTGCAATAATTGAGGAATTTTAATAATTATTTTAGCCTTGAAGTAATAAGAAAGATTTAATCAGGGGCCTTAGTGAAAGAAAATAAGCTTAGAAAGCAATTTGCTAAGCTGCC
>NMUG010007931.1:0-11864 GCA_002855965.1 Monotropa hypopitys | reverse complement strand
TGAATAATGAGAGAATGAACCTCTCCCTTAACCCTAAAACGATTTATAACCCCTTGGACCATTATGCCCTCCTATAATATGACCTATTACCCTCATAGCCATGCCCTCACTTAATATATAATGTTATATCTAATTGTTTTTATTTAAATTTCATTTTTTTATCAATTAAGGCTAAAATTCCACCAAAGCTTCATTAAATTTTTAATGTACCCCAATCCTATCAATATACATGACTTCTGTATATTATTATTATTATTTTTATTTAGTAAGATATTTTAATCAATTAATTTTATTTGGGACGAGTGTTACAATATGTCTTTCCTCACCACAATAGGATATACCCCTTTATTGATTTTGAGAACACAATTCTCAACCCAAGGATTCACTGAACACGTCTCGATGAACACTACATTACTCACTAATCATTAGTCATCACCCAATTTTCCCCACTTTACTTCCTCTCCTCATTATGTGGTTTAGCACCATCATTCTCACCACCCAAACTTCCATAACTCAACTCCCAACACACTTCACACTACTACATCCCAATATGTTTTGGTTCCCAAATTCAACTGGCTTATTTCAAGACCACTATGTTACTCCTCCAATTTCACAAGTTTCCTCTTAGCCCTTAAATTCACAATCACCGAGTACACCAAATTTCACTCTATAAAAGAAACCAAATGAGCTTCCCCCCCTCTCGACATCAAACCATTCCAAATTTTCCGACTCTTTTTCTTCCCAATTCACTAGTTCTAGTTCATCTGGACAAAACTCCAATTCATGTCTCAATTTTTCTCCATTCTCAACCATTGCTTCACTAGGCATTACTACTCGCCCCAACTCTTCGAAATCAAACTTTAAAATTTTAAAGTCAAACCAACCTATTTTTTCTGCCATTTGCCTATGCCACTTAGTCCTCCATCCTTAGAGTTCCCTACCGAACTCAAGCAATTTCCATCTTCTTTAATTAACTGATTCCCTACACTGTCCGATTATTGCAAAATCTTCATTTCCTTCCACACACTTAGACAATAAACATGGTGGAAACAAGTGTCAGATATAAAACGCACGCGTTAGTCAACACACCTCAGTGACTCAAAGTGTGACTCGACATCCTATGGTCCACTACTAGCCACCCTAACCTTAGCATTTTGTTGTACTATGCTTTTCCACTTAACTTTTTAAGACTTCCCATTGGAAGAGTACGTTGATCAGGCGTTCTTCCAATCGGATTTCAAGTCAAGTCCCATGGGTGTCAAAGACACGCATAATAGTCCCAAAATACTAACATCCCAACTTCCAACCATTTCCTCAGACTCATACCTCAAATACTATTTCGTCAATCATATGGTCCCCTAACTCGGACCTACCAACCTAAGCTCTGATACCAAGTTGTAACATCCCAAACTCCAAAATACACCAAAATTTAAAATTTTTTGTAAACTTCTTTGCTAAATAAGAACCTCGAGTAATATTCACCAACATCAAATAAAAGAGACAAGCAAAATTTCAAACATAATTCTCAACAAGTGTTATCATTACTCAAGAACCTCCAAGAAAGGAACAACAATGGAAAATAGCTAAGCTACTACAAAAGTCCTAACACAAGTCCATGGAAACAAAAGACAACAAAAATCTACCAAGGGTGCTAAAATCAGCCACAAGTACCAAGCCTTCTTCACTGGATGACACTAGCTCGTCAATCTCAATCAAGCCTCTAAAATTCCAGCCTTGTAGTGGACCGCTAACCCTGTGACCTATTTCCAAGTCAAAGACAAGGAAACAGAGTGTGAATATAATATCTTTAACTTCCAGAACACAAGAAGTATTAGTGACAGTAAATCATGAATTATGAAGTGTTATGACTTTCATTTCAACAATGCATCTCATGCATGATACTTTACATATACCGGCCAAAGCCATTTGTTTTTCAAAAGATTTGAGCATCCCATGCTCTGAAAATAACTACTACTATAGGTAGTAGTTCGTACGCCCCGAGCACTAAAGTTGGGTATGTCCCATGTACCGTTGGACTTACATTGGTTGCCAACAATCACCACCCGTCCCATGGAGGCATGCATAATATATTTATACGTGCATATTATGCTTCTCATCTCGACTCATGCATATATGTGTATGCATATCATCACTTCATGCCATTATTCTCATTATGCATTCATGTTCATGCATATCAATCAACTCATGCATTATGTCCATGCATGTAAATCTCAACAACAATAGCAGTTAGCTTCTCATACATAAAGTAACAATTAACTAAAACAATCTTGCAAATGTACCATTAAGGATACCATATTCTTACACTCACCAGCGCCGTTGATCAAACCTTTTCCTTGCATGGTTCAAACCTTTTCCTCACCCTTGAGTAAGGCCTCAATGCCTTCCTCAAACATCTCTGTCAAAACGATTACAATTTCAATCCACATGGATTATAGTTTTGACAATAAAATAATGAAGCATTAAATTGAATCAACTGAATCGATAACCATCTTTAAACAATGATTAGATTCTTTAATTGGACCCCCGTGCCCTTTCAAAACATTTCAAAACTTTTCTTAAACATTTTTAGAATTTAACGAACCACGACCGGTCTCCCCAAAAATCCTGACCGGTCGAGACCCCACTGAAATGCCACGACCGGTCGGCCAAAATACCGCGACCGGTCGACACCTTTCTGACATGCCACGACCGGTCGGCAAAAATACCGCGACCGGTCGACGTTAGAAAATATTTTTCGAACCCCTTCTTCTCAAATCATCCCAATCTCGATCTTTTTGCCTCCAAACTCAAAAATCATTCATACTAAAGTGTTCTAAACACTCCTATCACTAACATACTTCCATTCCAAGACCAACCACCCATTACCAAGCCTCTAATCGAAGATTTTCTTCAAGAACACCACAAAATCCGAAAATTATAAAAACCTAGATCTTGGCTTCGTTTTTATAAATTTGATTACAAGGTTTGAGGAGAGTGATACTTACATGATTTTTGATCCGCGTGTAGAATAACTCTCTAGACAATCCACCCCTTCTTGATCTTCT
This sequence comes from Monotropa hypopitys, assembly GCA_002855965.1. Classification (NCBI taxonomy): domain Eukaryota; kingdom Viridiplantae; phylum Streptophyta; class Magnoliopsida; order Ericales; family Ericaceae; genus Monotropa; species Monotropa hypopitys. Next base: position 8,799 of record NMUG010007931.1, on the reverse strand, counting down.
TCTTCCTTCTCTCTATAGAACTCTCTCCATTTCTCTCAAGAACAACACACACTAGTGTGTTTGATCCAACTTCCTCTACCTATAATCCCCAAATCAGATTTTTAGGATAAAAGACCCTTTTGCCCTTCACTCAAAATCCCATTTGCAACAATATCAAGTCCTAATTACCTCTAGGCACTCTCTACTTACATAATGCTCCTTAATTTAACATCTTAATTACCTTTATGTGTTTCCCTCCTTCCTTATTTTCATAAATAAGGCATTATATATATTTACGTATTTATAAAAATACCTAAATACCCTTATACAACTTCCTTCACTCCACTTCGCATTCTAACATTTTTTTTGAATTATTATTAAAAATAATCTATAATATTGAACGGGTATTACAAGCATCATCAAAATCAACATGAGGCTCCATGTTTTTATAGAACTCATACACAAGAGAGGGTTTGTATCCAAGCAATGTAGTAAACCAATACCTCATTCCCCAAGCGGTAATTTGGGGGATGCCATGTGCATTGTCACCCAAACTCTCAATGTCAACTTGTCTTTCGCATTTGAAACCCTTTTTCATTAGAGCGTCCACCCATTTCTTCTTTTGAGCTGCACTTTTAGAATCAGGTCTTACCCGCTTGGGCGGAGGAGGTGGAGGTTGCGCCGCCTCAGGCTCAGAGTGTTCACTTTCTGTCTCTTCCAAGTTGTCTTCACTAGAGGTTGGATTGGTTCCCCGACGAGGACCAGCGGTCTTAGTTCTTGGCATGGTTGGTAGAGAGAGATAGAATCAGAAATTTAGGTCAGTGGAAGAAAAAGAGAGAAGTGGGTTTGTGTATGGAGAGGAGAGGGTTTGTATAGGATAGAAGATGAGGGTAGAAAGGATGTATGGGAAAGAGAGTTTTCTGGTGGGAAATGGAGTTTAGAGTTTCAAGGTGGAGTGGGGAAATGTTTCTGGTAGAGAAGATTAGGAATTGGAACATTTGAATCAAGTCGACTTTTCGATTTTTCGCACCAGCTGTATCCTGCATCGATGCAGAGTCAAGTTGCATCGATACAACATTTAACATCGATGTGAAGTAGTGTGCATCGATGCACAAAATCCCTGTAGCCTTCTGTTTTTTTTTATTTTTTCTGCATCGATGCAGAAGTCCTCTCATCGATGCACAATCCAAATTTTTTTCACTGTAGCAACAATTTTTTTCTTGCATTGATGCAAGATTTTACGCATCGATGCCCTTTGTAAACTTTCGATTTCCCGAGCCCACTGCTTTTTTTCAGAACTTACTTGCATCGATGCAAGATTTACCGTATCGATGCCCTTCACAAAATTTCGATTTCCCGAGCCCAATGTTTTTTTAAAACTTCCTTGCATCGATGCAAGATTTCCCCATATCGATGCGTTTCACAATTTCGTCAACTTCAGAGTACACTGCTCGAATTTTCATCCACCTTGCATCGATGCAGCCCATTTTCGCATCGATGCGAACCTTCATCCAAAATTCACCGACTTCACTATTGTTCAAAAATGTTGATGGTGCATCGATGCACCCCAAACTTGCATTGATGCACCCCCTGTGCAGAGTAAGCAAATGCAAGTAGAAGGTCTTCAAGGCACAACCAAATCAAAATAGATGTCCATACCATGGAAATAAGTCACCAACCATCACAATAAACCTCCAAACACTGATCTCCTAAGCTCAATTGATACAATGGATATGATAAAGTGGAGGGAACATAAAGGCAAATATGGTGGTATAATCATAGAAATGAACGCCTTGAGTCATTTTACAGAACATACATGTCACATGCAAAGTAGCACAGAGATGAAATGGCATGAATAGAAATGATTTGTACAAAGAAGATGGTATGTTAACAAAGCATGAGTCTCCGCAAACTTTTCATCAATCAACGAGATTCACTATCAAAATATACACCACGTCACAATTGACACTCAATAGATCTCAACAATGTCTCATATCCTTCACAAATGTACGAATCATGATTCCACAAAAAGATAATGAAAAGCTCGAAACGATCAACACGAAAGTAAGGCCACCCCCACCCCCAACTTAAACTAAGCACGTCCCCATGAAAGTAAAGTTTGAGTTGAGAAAGGCTTACTTGAATGGTGAGCGGTAGAAGCAAGGCACATGAGCAAAGTCCAATGGTAACGTAGTAATGGTGATGTACATAAAATCTGGAAAAAGAGTCTGCAAACAATGTTATCATTGGTTATATGATGTATTATATCCAAATCGGGTGCTCCAGTTGCCCGTCTGCTGAATTCTGGGGATAAGTATACCCGTCTATGAAGTCTTCGAATACTTTTCCCTTAATTATTGTCCTCGACAGGTACTCAATATCGAATTCTCCCAACTCTACTGACCATTGGATGATCCTACCTGAGGTGTTAGGATTGTGGAGGGCCCGACATAGTGGCTGGTCTGTTAGGATCTTAATCGAGTTTGCTTGGAAGTAGGGCCTTAATCTCCTGGTTGTGGTCACTACCGTGAAGGCTATTTTCTCAACTTTTGGATATCTCGCTTTCAGCCCCTGAATGCCCTACTGGCATAATAAACTAGGTATTGGACCCTGTCCTACTCCCTAATCAGAACCAAGGTCACTACGCATATAGAAACCGTAATGTACAATAATAGTGGTTCACCTAATTTTGCACAACTTAGAAGAGGTGGTTTCTGAAGATAGTGTTTTAGTCTCTAGAATGCTTCTTCTGCCTCGTCTGTCCATTGGAAAGCCTTCTTTAGGATTTTAAAGAACAGCTGGCACTTGTATGTTGCTTGGGACATGAATAAACTGAGTGCTGCGACCATGCCAGTTAGTCTCTGAACTTCTTTTACTATCCAGGATGACTCCATCTCTAGGATCGCTATTATGTTCTTCGGATTGGCTTCAATACCTCTTTGGGAGACCATACAACCCAAAAAATTTCCTGAGGCTATCTCAAACACACACTTCTCTAGATTGAGCCTCATCTTATACTTTCTCAGAATGGCAAAGACCTCTTCCAAATCCTGGACATGGTCCTTTCTCCTCATGCTCTTTGCCAGCATATCATCCACGTTAAATTTCATGTTATAACCGATTTGATCCTTAAACATTTTGTTCACGAGTCTCTAGTAAGTAGCCCCCACATTTGTCAGACTGAATAGCATGACCCTATAGCAGTAGGTTCCCCGATCTGTGATGAAGGAGGTATTTTCCTGGTCGTCCTCATCCATCTTCACCTGATTGCACTCGGAAAAGGCATCCATAAAATTGAGGAGGTCATGCCTTGCTGTTGAATCTACCAGTTGGTCAATTCGGGGTAGGGGAAAACTGTCTTTTCGACATGCCTTGTTCAGGTCTGTAAAATCTATACACATACGCCACTTTCCTGAGGCTTTATTTACTAGAACTATGTTAGATAGCCATTCTGGGTAATTGACATCCCTAATTGGCCCCGCTCTGAGGAGTTTGTCAACCTCATCTGCTGTTGCCCTGCTTCTCTCTGGTGCAAAGACCCTTTTCTTCTACTTAATTGGCAACATAGTGGGATCGACACTGAGCTGATGAGTGATAATCTGGGGGTCAATACCCAGCATATCCTTGTGGGACCAAGAAAAATGTTACAATTTTTTGAAGAAAATGGTTAGGCTACTTTTGATTGGTAGGGATAGAGTCGACCCTATGCTGACTTGTCTCAATGAGTTGCCGGACTCCAACTCTACTTTCTGATGGTCTTCGGCTTCCTCTCCTTGAATGAGCTTCTCCTCATCTCGGGCATCTAGATTGTCAATTTGCAAATTTTGAATAGTCAAGGCCTCTCCTGCATGCCTGGCTGACAAGTTGAAGCATTCCCTAGCTGCCTTCTGGTTTCCCTTCATCTCCCCCACTCCACCTGGGGTATGAAAATTAACTTTAAGGTGGTAAGTTGAAATTACCGCCTTTGTTTTGTTTAGGACAGTTCGACCAATTATGGCATTGTATGCGGATGGACTATCCACCACCAGGAAGTCCACCATCTGGGTATGTTGCATGCCTTCCTCTCCTATCGTCACGGGCAATGCAATCTGCCCTTTCGGATAAATTGGCTCCCCTGAAAATCCCATGAGGAGGAATCTCATTGGGCGAAGCCTATCTCGACCCAGCTTCAATTGGTCATACGCATTAAGAAATAGGATATCTACTGAGCTTCTGCTGTCAATCAGTATCCTCTACATCTTGAAATTGGCGACTATCATTCTTAACACTAACGGATCATCATGCGAGTAACTGGTTCCCCGCTTATCCTCTTCTGAAAAAATGATTGGAATTTCTTCATTGATTCTCGACATCTTCGCCGATCTTTCAAATGCACACACCTCCATTGGGTCTTCCCTTCAGAGTCTCCACAAGTGAGCTTTCTGAGCAGAATTTGACTCACTTCCACCAGCAAATCCTCCATGGATGACCTTGATCTCTCCTAAGGTTCCGTCTTGATGTCGGCCTCCACCGTTATCATTCCTTGGTTCTCCCCTTGATTGGGTTTCCCTATGCCCTTTCTTGGTGAAAATCTCCCAGTTACCCTTTCTGGATCAACTCTTCTATCTCAGTTTTTAGGTCGAAGCAGTCATCTGTATTGTGCCCGTGATCCCGATGAAATCAACACTACTTGTCTCGTGATCATCTGCTCAGGTCAACTTCCCTAGCCATTTCAGGTCGAGATCATAGTGCAAGTCTTCTAAGATCTACTCGGAAGTTGCTACCAGCAGTGTGAAGTGCTAATATCTAGAGCTTGATTCTGCACGCTTCCTAGGAAGGCTTAGACGATCTTATTTCTCCGGCCTCTGATGTTGGCTTCCACTATCGAATCTCCCCTTCTTCTTCTCTTTTGAAATATGAGTATTACTTTGCTGGGAAACATTATTGTCTTCTTGAGTAGTCCTGGCCCTCCTGGCACTGAGGGCTTCTTCTGTATTTTTGTGCTTCTGAGCCCTAAGCATGAGCTCAGCCATGGTTTGGGGGTATCTTGCGTAAGATTGAATAAGAACCGACCCGACCATAACCCAGCGATATAGGCGTTGATTAATACTTTGTCATCTACACTCTCAGCCTGTATAATCTCCTTAGTGAAACGAGTAGTAAAATCTCTGAGGGATTCTCCTCTGCTCTGCACAATTGTTAGCAAGTGAGTTGACAACTTACAATACCGCTGGCCCACAATGAAGTAGCTGATGAAGCTCTTGCTAAGCTCCTTGAAATTGCGAATGGTGCTGGGTTTTAACTTGTTGAACCACATCCTGTAATTTTCGTTCAGAGTAACAGGAAATGCTCGGCACATAATCTCGTCTGGTACTGCTTGTAGCATCATCATATTTTTATAGGTCTCTAAATGGTCGAGGGGATCCGTAGCTCCGTTGAAGGTCTCAAGAGAGGGCATTTGAAATTTTCGTGGCAAGGGCATCCACATAACTTCTTGGGTAAATGGGGAATCCATGTTCTAGACCAGTTCCTCTACCATAGCTGGTGCTCTAGCTTTCAACTAGTCTTAGAGTTTATCTATTTGTGCCTGCATGGCTGCAACAACATCCTGCTCTCCCTCTGTGCGACCAAGGCATTGGTTTGTCCGTTAGTGGTGGCTTGCTCCATGACTTGCCACTGCGTTACTCCTTAGGGGCTCCTCCGTGTGCGCTAGTGGAGGAGGATTCTGGACTGATTCCACTTCTAATCTTTCTCTCATCTGTCGGCTCTAACGCCACTCATCCTCCAAGGCCTTAGCCATTGCTTCTATCCTTTCTTGCATTTGGTTAGACATATCCATCGTTACCTGTGGTGGATCCCGAGAGGTTTGTTGTCACGCCCCGGATTTTCAAACCATTTTTTTGAAATACAATTTTAGTAATAAACAGGGGATACAACTACTTGTTATCCAGATACATTCAGTTGAGTTTCTCATTACATCACAGTACATTACAAAGTAGAAGTAGAACAAAGTAAGGAGCGGAAGAGAAGTACAAGAGTAAGCCTACTACAACTGCTACTGTAAACAGAAAGCGCTACAAGTACAGAGTAAAGAAACTACAACTGAAAGTAAAGTACAACTGAAATAGAAGAACTACCCCTGAAGACCGGAACAACTAAGCCTGAGAAAATTCAACATCTGACTCCAAGTTCATCTAGCCCTGCAACATAGACTAGAAAAAGGAAAAGAAAGAGGGTCTGAGCAAACAACAGCTCAGTGAGAAAAACCTCTAACTACTACCAAGCATGCACGTACGGTGCGTGCCTACATGTCACAAACAAAGTACGAGAACAGTAAGGAGACTAAAGTGCATGTAGTGTAAACCTAACTCAAGGTAACCGTGACATAGGCGTATCACCAACAAAGTGTGTCTAACTAAAACTGTAACCTCAAGTGAGTACAGGGTTACAACACCCCAGTCCAATCGAAACAATATCTAATCTCGACTCAACCAACCTTACCACTAAGGTACAAGAACTCTAAGGATCCACTAAGGATCCCAAACCAACATCGTGTCAAGATATTTAACCTGAACTCAGATTGCAAAACATGTCAACCATCGTTATCATTAAGTGTTGGATTCATATACTGTTGGATATTTGGGATATTTCTTTCTTTTCGTTCATTTACTTCACAATAAGGATGAATCCAAGAATCCCCTCATAAGTCCATTCTTGATTCATCCATCCATCCTCGTTATGCATTTCCAATTGTTCCATGTCTTCGCATTAGACATAAATCTAAGATTCCCATCATAAGTCCATTCTTGATTTATACGTTCATTTTTCATTACAAGTTACCGATCGTTCATAATTTCGTATCGTAAGTGTCCATTGGAACCCCATCATAAGTCCGTTCCAAGTTAAGTGTCAAGTAACCTCGATAGAGTAGGATAGGGTAGTAGTTGGCCGACTAACTAACCCACTCCTGTCCTAGCATTCCCCAAGTAACGTTGGGAGGGCCCAAGTAACCCCTATTGTGCACAATGTCGTCGATGGAGCGACCATCCCGGGAATCCCATCATAAGTCCATTCCCGTATAAATATCCTGGCATTCCCCAAATCGTTGGGAGGGCCCATGACCCTTTGATTCCACGTTGATAAGTGTTTCCATCGCGATAGGAACAAATCCAAGAATCCCGTCATAAGTCCATTCTTGATTTGTCCTTTCATTTCTTTTTATCGTTTTAATCGTGCCTAACCAAGGCCATCAAACTGTGTCATCTTATTTAGATCACACTATTGTGTCCACTTACTAAATCATGTCTTGCTTTGTGTGGTAGATTCAAGATTTGGTGCGAGTAGCCCTCGTGGGACACATCCTCATATTTGATGTTCATTTATCACATTCAACCACTTACGTAAATTTCTTCAATAACTAACTCCACCTTGGTAAATCCAAGGGAGACAACCAAGTCCGACAATACCATGTGTCATACACGCGTCCAAGACGTCCAACTATCCAAACTCTCATCCATCGCGATGAGATCAAAGACGACCGTCAACCAACCAAGATAAGGTATTACACGGTATTCGCAAAACTCGATAATCTAACTTTATTTTCACATTTATCGAGAGCATTTTACCGACTCATAGGTGTCCGCCTATACCTCAAAGACTTTATGATTATTATGTGAACTCAACGCAACCTACAACGTAACCACACGAGTTCTATAACGGTCCAACGGTGTCAACCCTTCCAATATACGACCCAAGACTGACGTGGGTAATTTATCAAATATTTATATACGTGGACCTCTAACGGCATGATATCAAATGACTCGCGGGCCCAAGATCACTGCTTAATTCCAATAAAACACAGAAATCCTACACACACACACACATACTTAGTAGGAGTTAGAAATTTTACCCACCGGAGTTACCCAAGCTTGACGTCTGCCGCAACATCACTCTGATCGATCAACCTTGTCCTTGCGCAAACACTGCAAACACGACGACAGTCTAACTAAGCGCGCACCCACAAGTGCACACATAATGATCGCAACCAGAAATAGTACGTACTGACATGAATATGGAAATAAGTGAATTGTGTATGCCTCATAGAGTTGATTCACGAACAACTGGCGCGGACCACCAAAACAGACACGATTGCAGTCGCATCGCGCACTGCGAGCTACATCACCAATCAACCGGACACCACCACGCATCCGCAAGCCAACAAATCACCACAAACAATATTTTTTGTCGCAACAAATCCCTACACGCACAAGCCAACACAGCTAAATATATATACCCGCATACACACAAGTTGGCACGACCATCAATTGTATACACCCACAGCGAACACAGAAATGGATGAATCAAATATACCTCATACAGTCGTCGAAACACTGATGTCATAAACCACCAACTCAGGTCCGGACCACCGCGCCACCGCGCGTAGGCACATCGCAGCCACATGCTGCCCAGCCGCGACCTTCACCCGCACGTTGCTGCTACTCGGACCGCCGGCCACCACCTATTCCCTGTGCGAAAACCCACCAGCACATCACCGCAGTCAGCCACTGCGCCTTGCTAGTACTAGCCGCTGCCCTCCTGCTCTCCCTCTCTCCCTGCGCTGCGCCACTCCTTTGCCAGAACCACCTGAGTCGCGCCAGAATCGCCGCCAGTAGCCACCTTCAACCACCGCATGCCCATCGCGACTCCTGCCTCGTCACGCCACCTCCAACCTCTTCTCCTCCCGTGCGTGGACCGCCACTGAACCGCCACCCCTGCTGTCGCTGGATGCCATGAACGAAGGGGAGAGGGGTTTTGCTTGGGGAAGAGAAAGTCGGGATGGAA
>NMUG010007930.1:0-11865 GCA_002855965.1 Monotropa hypopitys | reverse complement strand
GACTCATAAACTATTTCCCGATTTAAATCACGAAGGTTACTCAATTTCACCGGTGATCTAAATCAAGAGGTTTTGTTGTTTTTGTTTATTTTTATTTTTGGGTTCGAAATCTCAAAGAAATGATAAATGATCCGATCGGGGCCGACTCATAAACCATTTCCCGATTTAATAAACAAAGGTTACTTGATTTCGCCGGTGATCTAAATCAAGAGATTTTGCTGTTTTTGTTATTTCTCATTTTTAGTTTGAAATCTCAAAGGAATAATAAATGATCCGGTCGGGGCCGACTCATAAACCATTTCCCGATTTAAATCACGAAAGTTACTTAATTTCGTCGCTGATCTAAATCAAGAGATTTTATTGTTTTTATTATTTCTCATTTTTGGTATGAAATCTCAAAAGAATGATAAATGATCCGGTCGGGGCCGACTCATAAACCATTTCCCGATTTAAATCACGAAGGTTACTTAATTTCGCCGGTGATCTAAATCAAGAGATTTTGCTATTTTTGTTATTTCTCATTTTTTATTTGAAATCTCAAAGGAATGATAAATGATCCGGTTATGGCCGACTCATAAACCAGTTTGCGATTTAAATTACGAAGGTTACTCAATTTCGCAGATGATCTAAATCAAGAGATTTTGTTGTTTTGTTTATTTTTATTTTTGGGTTCGAAATCTCAAAAGAATGATAAATGATCCGGTCGGGGCCGACTCATAAACCATTTTTCGATTTAAATCACGAAGGATACTCAATTTCGCCGGTGATCTAAATCAAGAGATTTGATGTTTTGTTGTTGCTTTGATTTAAAAAGGGAGAAGGGAGACTTGGGGAAAATAATATGAACACGAACACGGGGGATGTAAATATCAATGTAACGAAGAATCGGTCTACAAGGTATCAACGTGTGACTTATACAGCCGGTTGGCATATAGCCAACTCAGGTCTGATATATCTCCACTTGAAATTAAATGACCAAATCTTCGAAAGATAAATGAATTTGCAAATATTGACGTAATGAAGAATTAATCTTTAAGGCATCAACGTGGGATTTTTACAGCCGGTCGATATGTAACCAACCCAGGTCTGATGTATCTCCACTTGAAATTTAGAAGATCAATTTTTAAAAGATAAATGATTTTATAAACATTTATATAATAAAGAACTGATCTTTAAGGCATCAACGTGTGATTTATACAGCCGGTCGGTATGTAACCAACTCAAGTCTAATGTATCTATACTTGAAATTTAGAAGATCAATTCTCCCAAATAAAAAAAAGATTGAACATTGATATATTGAAGAATCAACTTTTACGGTATCAACGTGTGACTTGTACAGCCGGTCGGTATGTAACCAACTCAGGTCTGATGTATCTCCACTTGAAAGTTAGAATATCGATTCTTTAATATATAAACGTTAAGATTGATTCTCGAAGATCCATAGATTCGATTAAATAACCACTTTATTCATGGTCAATCATAATACGAATGTAAAATGAATTTCTGAGAATCGATTTTTAAGGTGGAGGAAAGTGAATCATTGATAGAATCGATGATTCATTTCCTATGCCAATATCAAAATATAAACAGAAGTTTCATCACTGCGATCAAAAGAAGAAAAAGTGTATTTGTATACCTTGACGGAATTACAATTGGTAGAGAATAAGTTCGCCGATTTCAATTCGTACGGTTATAATAACGTATAGTATTAGGGCGGCGCCCCTACTATAACGAGACTATAACCCCGAAGTGGTAACCGAGACTTTCCTAAAATGAAGTATAGACTTCTGTACAATGATTCAAAATACAATGCTTAAATAAGAGATGGATGATTGGGGGAATTTCGGCAGAGGTTCGGCTGATTTTTAGGGTTTTTCGGTTTATTGTAAAGGGTTTTGTTTGAGATTTGGGTTTGAGTTTTGATGATTTGGATTTTTGGTTGCTGGAATTTGTATGTAGGGACTGATTTGGAGAGTTTTTGGGTGAATGAAAATAGCTAGGATGATTTTAGGAATGCTTGGGAATGATTTAGGCTAGGTAGGATGATTTTTGGAAACGAAAAGGGTATTCTGTTCGGAACAGAATGTTGAGAGAGTGTTGGGATATAGGCACTTCTGGGTCTCTCTTCAATGGCCAAGGGAGGCCATCCTTATATAGGGAGCTGTCACACCTATAGGTGCGACAGTGACGTCACTTTTGAACCAACTCCTTTGGCTGGCCTATTTCGGGTTCTAGACAGCCTTTTCCTATTTTAGGGAGGATTTTCTTTTAAAATTTCATTTAATTTCTAAAAATGTATATATTGAACTGCTCTGCATCGGAACTCTCCGAGATGCCTGCTCTGTAGCGCCGCGGGCCCCGTTGCTGAGAAAACTGATGTCACCACGATTTTTATTAGCTTGAATCATGAATTTTAAAATTGTTGCCGTTGAAATCGGATGACATTTCCGGTACCGTTTGTTTCTCGGCCCGTTTACTTTAAATAAGATCTTGCGGTTTGCGCTCGTTTCACTGTCGTGAGATAATTCGCCGAAACTGACCCACATTAAATCTCTGTCTTTTCGTCGAGACTCCATAAAAAATTGGTTTGCAGATTTCCGATGCCAGCTCGTCGTTCCATGGCACTCTGAACGAAATAGCGTTCAACTTCAGTTAAATCCCGTATGTTCACCCGATGGCATTGGTGATTGTGCAGACTTCTCAGCGATGAATTTATTGTCGAATTTCCATTGAGATACTGAATTTCAGACATTCGTACAAGTTTCTGTTGATTCTGTTGTGAAATGCATAGTATGTGATGGCTTCCTCAGTGTCCATTTATAGTTTGTCACGAATCACACATCGTCTTGAAAATCTGACTCCGGGTAAATGTTCCTTGTCATTTTACCGACGTTTGTTCATTGATAAATCACTTGCGCCTATTGCCGGTGCTGCTTGTGAGAAGACTCGGACATTTCGGAAATGCGTTTTGATCTGTTCTGAGTCCAGTTTAGCCAGTTCTGAGGTCGACTTGATTCATTCTGGCTTTGACATGATTGACTTCGGGCAATAGGTCAAAATGGGGTATCAACAGCTGCCCCTCTTTGTATATTTTTGCGCAGCAACAATAGACAAAAACAAAAGATACATCATTTTGATTCACGACATATGCTTTTAGAATTTTTCTGGACTTATCTGCACATTTTCGTATCCTTTGGACGGATCGGAAAAATTTTCTGACTGGATTTTGACACAGATCCGGCATCACATAGTCGGAGATCGGAGCGGCGGAGCGCGACCCTCCCCTTTTGTCTTTCCTTCTGCAGTTTTTCCGAATAAACCCAAAACCGCTTCCGGGTTTTGTAGTGGGCGCCCCTGGTTTCGGGGCTGGCCTTACGTAATTGCTGACGTCAGTGTCACACCTATAGGTGCAACATTGTTCTATTTAAACAGAGGGCACATACTTTCTTCCTCATTCGATTTTCATTCTGAAAAACACTTCGAACTCCTGTTGAGAAAATCTAGTCGAAGCAGCTTCAACTCCCGGCGATCCGTCCCTCCGTCGATCGATTTTCCGGCGTGTACTTTTCCGACGATTTCTTCAAGTAAGCCTTTAATCTTCTTTTTGAACGTACTTTCTTTCGTTGTATTTCCTGCATATACGCGAAAAAGATAGGATTCTATTATTTTCGAATTGTTTGTGCACAATTTGTTTCGTATATTTTTCATATCTTAGCTGTTATGCCGCTCGTTCGCGTATGAACTTTTTCTTTTTAGGAATTTAGTAACAAGGATCAGAACACGAATTTTTTTGGAGCAATGAATAAAATTTAAGTGAAATGATTTTGGACAAAACATCAGAGATTATTTTTTGAAAATAACGTGAACAACAATTTTTTTTGTTGACAGAAATTTGAAATGAGTTGACGTTTTGATTTAGCACATTTAAATCGATCTTGGAACATTCCTTATTTTAGGATTTGATGAAAATTAAGTTCGACTTTTTATTTCGATAATTATAAAAACAAACAAGGTCAATCATTCTCATGCTTAGAGATTGACAGAGATTTGATGAAAAGTGGATTTGAGTCAGGCACTAAAATTTAATTTGGAGTCAGACGTTCCTTTATTTGGGAACCGACGAAAATCTTAACTTCAAAAACAGACGTTCCCTCATTCAGGAACCGATAGAAATTTTAATTTTGAAAACAGATGTTCCCTCATTTAGGAACCGATATAAATTTTAATTTTGAAATCGGATGTTCCCATATTTTGGAACCAATGAAAAATGTTAATTTTTGAAATTGGATGTTCCCCTATTTAGGAACCAATAAAAAATGTTGATTTTGAAATTAGATGTCACCCTATTTAGAAACCGATAGAAATTTTAATTTTGAAATCGGATATTCCCTTATTTAGGAATCGATGGAGGTTTAATTTTGAAAACAGACGTTCCCTTATTTAGGAACCGATAGAAATTTTAATTTTGAAATCGGACATTCCCTTATTTAGGAACCGATGGAAAATGTTAATTTTTGAAATTTGACGTTCCCCTATTTAGGAATCGATGGAGATTTAATTTTGAAAACAGACGTTCTCTTATTTAGGAACCGATAGAAATTTTAATTTTGAAATCGGACGTTCCCCTATTTAGGAACTAATGACAAATGTTAATTTTGAAATCGGACGTTCCCCTATTTAGGAACCGATAGAATTTTAATTTTGAAATCAGACGTTCCTCTATTTAGGAATTGATAGAATTTTTAATTTTTAAATCGGTCATTCCCCTATTTAGGAACCGATAGAAATTTTAATTTTAAAATCGGATGTTCCCTTATTTAGGAACCGATGAAAAATGTTAATTTCTGAAATTGGACGTTCTCCTATTTAGGAATCGATGGAAATTTAATTTTGAAAATAGACGTTCCCTTATTTAGGAACCGATAGAAATTTTAATTTTGAAATCGGACGTTCCCCTGTTTAGGAACCGATGAAAAATGTTAATTTTGAAATCGGACATTCCCCTATTTAGGAACTGATGAAATTTCAATTTTGAAATCGGGCGTTCCTCTATTTAGGAACCGATATAATTTTTAATTTTGAAATCGGGCGTTCCTCTATTTAGGAACCAATAGAATTTTTGATTTTGAAATCAGACATTCCCCTATTTAGTAACCGATAAAATTTTGATTTCAAAATCGGACGTTCCCCTATTTAGGAACCGATGATATTTTAATTTTGAAATCGGACGTTCCTATTTAGGAACCGATGAAAAATGTTAATTTTGAAATCGGACATTCCCCTATTTACGAACCGATGAAAAATGTTAATTTTGAAATCGGACGTTCCCATATTTAGAAACCGATAGAATGTAAATTTTAACGACACGTCCTTTTTTTTAATAAAGCGATTTATAATTTAAAGATACTCCCTTCATGACGATTTTTCTTTGTTTTTAGGATGGCTCCTCGCAGACGATCGGGGAAAGAGCCCGCTTCAGAGGCTGGTCCTTCTAGACAGAGACTTGAGGATGATCCACCCTTCGATGTTGGAGAGATTGATTCGGATGATGAGGCTTTTGATCCGATGATGCCACGTAGTGGCTATTTTTAGGCATTTTCTTCTTCGGGAGCGGGTATTTCTTTGATAGATTCGATGATTGTTTCAGAGCTTCGAGCTGCTTGCGTCGACATTCCTGACACCCCTTTATTGACCCATCTTGGTTCACACCCTTCCATTTTTCTGGGTACCCAGACAGTTCCTCCTACTCGAATTTTTAGGGGAGCGTGGTTCCATATTATTGAGATTTGCAACAGGGCTCATCCTGTTTACCGTGATTTTTTAGTTCAGTAGGGCTTTGGTGACTTCCTTTCCATTATTCCTTTCCGTATCCGACATACTTTAGTCTCGGCACTGGCAGAGCGTTGGTTCAGCGAGACCAACACCTTATACCTTGGAGACTGTGAGTTAAGAGTTACCCTCTCAAGTGGGCTGTGATTACCAGTATTCGCTTCGGTGGACGTCCGGTTTAGAGGATGGAGGACAGTGTTGCTGATGCTGAGCGTGTACTCGGTATTCATCATTTCGAGTTGACTGGACGACGCATTCCATGTTCTGGTTTGAGAGGTGGATCATTCTTTTATACTGCCCCTGTTGATGGTGACGAGCTTTTCCGGTGTCACCGACGTCTCCTCCTCCTCCTCCTCCTCCTCCTCCTCCTTCTTCTTCTTCTTCTTCTTCTTCTAATGTTATGCTTTTTGAGCAACAATGGCTCAAAATTTCTGGTGGACTATGTCGGCCTGGCGGATTTTGACGATGACTCTTTCTTTGACTGGGGAGCTTTTACTTTCTCCACTTTCCTTCAGGCGATGAGGAGAATGGTTAGTTGCCCTAACCCTACCCAGTTGGGGTTTTGGTCTTTCTTGCTTTGGTGGTCATTCGAGCATATGAGTGTTGCTCGTCCGTCTGACCTTTTGGGTGAGCTGGTTCCCCGTGCTCTTCGATGGCCTCGACCTTCCTCCCGTTCTCTAGACTTGCTGGATTTTGTTACTCTGCGGACTGAGTTAGAGCTGGTTACTCCTGATCAGATAGTGTGGCAGCCCTTCCAGTACTTGGCTCAGAGTGGAGTATACGACTACGAGGTATATCTTTCCCATCGACGGTGCACTTTTTATTCCTTCACATCTTGGGAGTTGTATATGGGCGATCACTGCTGGCATCAGGTGACTGGCGAGGTCAGGATCCCTCGATGCCCTTTTTCTCATACTTTCGGCAGTCAGCGTATGCCCGACCTTGGAGTTGTCAAGGTCAGCAATTTTATGATAGTGGGGTATTATGCTGCGTGGTTCAGGAGTGTCTCCATTGGACGTTTCACCACCACCGTACCAGTCCGAGGAGGACATTCGATTGGCGCTGAGCAGGAGCAGTTTTATCAACAACATCACTCCTAGAGAGAGTGACCAGTTCTGCCATTTTCAGCAGTTTCAATTTTTTATGAGACATAGTGGTATCAGTACAGGAGCTCCTCCTCGCACAGACGTTCCTCCTTTTCCACCTCCACCACCACAGGATCAAGTATATTTAATTTACAGTTATTTTCGTCTTTTCTGCTTTCCTTCCTGTTTCTATTTTTCTGATGGATTTCTTTTTCTTTGCAGGACGTCCCGGATCCTCCCCGAAGTTCTGTTGACCGGAGGCCTCGATGTAGAGACAGGACTGATAGGAGTCGCGACCGAGATATCTAACACATGTTGCAGTTTTTTCCACATATTTCTGTTTTCTTCTTTTTCTTCTTCTTTTTTTGATTATTGTACTCTAGCTTATGTTGTTATTTGTTGTCATCTTTTTGCCTCTCTTTTTTTGTTAGTTATAATAAACTGTTGTTATTTCCTTTCTTTCTAGATTTTATTTTTTTTATGTACCACTGCTTATGTATATATATATAAAGGATATTGATGCCCTGTTTCAACCTTCCTGTTCTTGTTTTGTAGGATGACTTTTTCTTCTGCTTTTCTGTCGCTTATGCTCTCTTGGTGGGCTTCATTTACGCCAACTGAACAGACACGGTATGAGTCGATCTTTGGTGGCATTGCCAGTTTATTGACGGCGACTATTGCTCCCAATTTTTTACTGGCTCTTCATCGATTTTAGGTTCCAAGCTTGAACCTTTTTTTATTCGGATTCCACAAACTTACTCCACTCTTGAGGAATATCATTTTTCCATGCAGATGAGGCCTTATTTGGAGACTCCATCTCGTATCGATCTTCGAGCCAACGCACATACCACTTTCTATGCTTTGATTGGCCTCAACAAGTCTTCTTTGATAGCAGATGATATTGGCGGAATTACCACAATTCGTCCAGATTTTATCTGGGGGCTTTTCGGAGATGAATCTCATTACTACCCTCGTGGTTTGGATTTTGTTCGATTGACTGACGAGGACGCTGGTTCTCGGCGACGCTCATATGCTTTTGCCTTCACGCTTCTCGCAAGATTGTTCTTTTCTCGCAGCGATGGGTTATTGGATCTGCGTGTTGCCTTCTGCGTAGATGCCGTAAATAATAGACAGTCCATAGTCCTGGAAATATTGGCAGAGACATTCAAAGGTTTGACTATTTATCATTTTCTACAGGACCCACAGGTCTGTTGTTGGGTTGAGATTCTCTTTGTTTGGTTGGCGGCTCACTTATTCTGCGGCCATTCTTCGCATCCCAGATGGTTTCCGGATGTTCCTCAATCTTTCCTGGTTGAGCGCCATATTTCTCTACAATCCATTCCTCAACATTTAGATGCCTGGATCATGGTGTTAGAGAGCATAACTCCCAACACAATTGTTTGGGATATTGGTATCTTCAGTGCTCGAGAATTTTCCGTGACTGTTCATGGATTGGGCTTATCATTTCCTCCTTTGGTCGGACTTTGTGGAGTCATTCCTTACTTTCGCTATCGGGTGATCAGACAATTTGGGCTCCGACAAGATATTCCTCCTTCTTCGTCACTTTTTTCTAGGGATCAAGTATCATTTTGATTTTATAGATAGATCGCCTCATTAGCGTATTGTGGAGGCATTAGCTTTTTGGCACACAAGGGTGAGACTTCCTTCTTCTCAAACATCAGATACCCCCAGGGTGACTGACACTTATCTAGATTGGTTACAATCTGAAATCAACCGAGATGCCGTAATTATCCCTACTCCCCTTGTTCTTTTGGATCCGATTCCTTTGCCTGAGTGGATACCTTACTTGGTGAGGCAGATTTCCGGATATTCTCTTTAGATGTCTTCTTTTTATTCAAAGCAAATTCAAATGTCACAAGAAAGAGATCATGCAGTACGTCAGGTTTCTTTTATTAGAGAGGAAAGAGATTCACTTCGAAAAGATTTGGCCTATGTATCCGAGCGATTATTAGATTTAGAGGCCACAGTGAATTCTCTGCAATAGAATCTTGAGGATGCTCGAGCTTCAGCGAGTTCTACCAACGCTTTGTCCAAGTTGGAAGATGCATTGGGACAATTTTCTCATGCTCACGAAACTCATCTTGATGAAACGACTCGGTTGCATTGTGAGCTATCACATTAGGAAAGTGCCCTTGGGGACGCTCAGATTCAGATCGATGACATGGAGTATCAACGGAGCTTGCTTCAGGAGGAAATTAACATTCTGACTTCTTCTCGTCTTGATCTTACTATTGAGATGGAAAGCTTACGGACATCTTTGTATGATATCCGACAGGAGCTGAATTTTGAAAGAGGTATTCATCTTAGGGATATCGAGGATTTACGCGCCACCTTTTCTTTTCTCAGTCACTTATTTCCGAATGGGTACCCTGACATGGCACGAGTTCAGTCACTTCTTGGTATATTGCATAGGATGCCGGACATGGACCGATCTACTATTCCACACATTGACATGATTTTGGATCATTATTGGGAAATTTTTCGTGCTTTGTCACACTGGCTCGGTGACTTTTCTTAGAGGAGGGGTCCTCCTAGAGCGTGCTTTCCATTGTCGGTCTTTTTGCTTGCTCTGTATTGCTTTTCACTTTTATTTGGAATAATGATGTTTGGATTTTTCTATATGAATGAATCTTTCCATGTTTTGCATAATAATCAATCAAGCAATAACATATTCATGAACATTTAAATCTCTCTGTTAAAAAAAATTGAACATTTACATGAAAATGAGATTCATTAATCAATAAATACAGTTGAGAACAACTCACTTATTGACTGGAAAAATAAAAAATCACAACTTGTCTTTTCTCCTCAGTTGACTTCCCAATCTTAGCACAAAATGAAACGTAACTTCATCAATCTTAAACTTGACCGCTTGGAGAAATCTGATCTTCATCGTACGAGTGATCGAAGGACCGAACTCAATTTTTGAAGGATGAACATTTCGTCACCATTCTACTTTCCATGCTCGGAACTTCCTTTTCTGCTCTGTCATTACCCTTTTCTGATTCAACTGTAGGTCACATGTTTGTTTTTCTTTTCTTCATGGTTCCCTTTCGGGTTTTAACTACGCGGGTTTATTTTTGCCAAAGCCCCTTTTCAGGTTTTGACTATACGGGTTTTTTATTTTTTCCTTTTTTTTCCACGGCCACTTTTCAGGTTTTGACCATGCTGGGGTTTTCTTTGTTTTTCCCTTTTTTGCCACGGCCCCCTTTTAGGTTTTGACCATGCTAGGTTTTTCTTTGTTTTTTCCTTTTTTTTGCCACGGTCTCCTTTCAGGTTTTGACCATGCTGGGATTATCCATTTTTGCCGTAACCCCTTTTCAAGTTTTGATTACGCAGGATTATATATATATATATATATTTGAAACAATCCTTTTTCTCAATTTAACAAAACAAATATTCCTCTTATCATAATTCTAATAATCTTGAGCTTACAACTGCGCTTTTTGGAAAGAAATATAGAAGACTAGAAAGAGAAATATTTTGAATCCTCCTCTTATCATTGCTTGTGAGGAGTCGATGGTCTTTAATGATCATCATATTGATTTTTTTGACCGTCTTTATTGAAGAATAGAAAGGTGTCGAGATAGAAGATGAGAAATAGTGCTTCTTTTCTTTGCTCAAAATTTATTAGAACATTATGATAAAGAGGAACATGTTTCTATCAAATTGATAATACGATCGATATATTTTTTTTACAAATTGTTGTCATACTTAAGCATAGTAGTGTGAGTACATCTGTATTGAGTGGTTGCGGAAATTCCTGGCCATCCATCTCTGTCAAGATTACTGCACCCCCAGATAAGACCTTGGAAACCACGAACGGGTCATGATAATTTGGCGCAAATTTTCCTTTGGCCTCCCCTTGTATCGGCAAAATTCTTTTTAGGACCAGATCACCTTCTTGGAATTTTCTTGCACGTATGTGTTTATTGAAACTTCTAGAAATTCTTCTTTGATAGCTCTGAGAATGATAGACATCGGCTAATCGTTTTTCATCGATGAGGCTCAATTGGTCATAGCATGCCTTTATCCATTCTGCGTCTTCTATTGCGGCTTCCATCATGACTCTCAGCGACGAGATTTGAATTTCTGGTGGAAGAACAGCTTCATAGCCATATACCAAGGAATATGGAGTTGCCCCAGTCGAGGTTCGAGCAGTTGTTCGATATGCCATAAGAGCATATGGCAGCTTTTCATGCCAATCTCGATGGGTAGATGTCATTTTCCGAATGATCATCATGATATTTTATTGGCCGCTTCCTTTGCCCCATTCATCTGTGGGCGATAGATGGTAGAGTTTTGATGACTGATACTGAACTGCTCACAGGATTTCTTCATCAAAGAGCCGTTGAGATTTTTAGCATTGTCGGTAATCAGAGTTTCCGGTGCACCATAATGACAGATAATATTGTTCCAAATAAATCGAGTGACAACCCTTTCTATTACATATGAAAAGCTTGCCGATTCTACCCATTTAGTAAAATAATCGATGGCCAATAGGATGAACTGATGACCGTTGGACACTTTCGGCTGAATTGTCCCGATCACATCAATGGCCCAGGCTAAAAAAGGCCATGGAGAGGCCATAACTTGAAGCTCTTTGGGTGGTGCGCGTGAAACATCTCCGTAGATCTGGAATTTATGACACTCTTTCACATACTTGATGCAGTCAGTTTCCATAGTCATCCAGAAGAAACCTATGCGAAGGATTTTTCGGGATAGAGCATGCCCGCTCATATGCGGTCCGCAAGTCCCTTCGTGCACCTCCATCATCAGTTTATTGGCCATGATACTGTCTATACATCGTAACGGTCCATGCATCGATCTTTTGAATAGAATTTCACCGCACAGGAAGAATTGGGTTGCCAGGCTTCTATTGGTAAAATCACACTAGGATTTTAAGGTAAAATTAAATTAGATTTTGAAT
>NMUG010007929.1:0-11865 GCA_002855965.1 Monotropa hypopitys | reverse complement strand
GCATCAAAAGGTATCAATAAGGCCTGTAGAACAAACAACGCTACGAAACAAGATTAAATGCAAGGTGAGCTAAACAAGGGCAAATAACAACTAAAGATAACAAAAAATAGGAGAGAAATAGACACACGAAACTACAAAATAGTGTGTCTATCACAGGACAAATGTCTCGTTCATAGCAAAGATTCCCTCGAAGACAGCATTCCGGGTTTTCCGCGCATGGCAGACACACGCCTGACACAGGAACCAGCTTTTCCGTAATTCCCACCGCATGTCAGACATGCTTTATCAGCTTTTCTATCGCCCAATGCTGTTAGGCGGCGCCGCCTGACACTATCAGAGCCGATCGGTCGGCCACACATTCAGATGCACAGTGGGACAGGCACACTGGCCCAGGACATGTCACAGCAGTGCAACCGCATCGAAGCGCGTGCCCCTCACTCTCCGATGGATCAATAAATAGGGAAGAGCATTCAATGCAGAGGTAGACCTTCTCACTCTAGCCCAAGCTCTGTCCATTTTCTTTCTCTCTCTACAAATCCCTTGCTGACTTTGCCATCGGAGGGTCCACCGGCGACATCCGCTGGTAGCCTAACGTTTCTCTCTTTTGCAGCTTAGCCCAGCCACATCACCGCCACTCACGACCGGGAACCACCGTCAGAAAGGCTTACCCCCAACAATTGGCGACTCCGCTGGGGAACCCTTTATCCAACACTCAAATCTCTGTTGTGAGCTTGAAGATGACTTCCAGAGACCGAAACTCCAAGGACAACCAGGCTGATGGCAGAAGGAACAAGGGGAAAGAGCTGGCCAGGACCGGGGACTCTGCTCCCCGCACTCCTGAGCGTGCCCGTGCCGGCGACGCCAGCTACCACACCAGTGAGTGCCCAGACCCTCCGGCCAAGCTAACCACGAGGTAGTACATTCACCAGCTGGAGGGAGATCTGGGCCGAAGGGATCACCAAATTGATGCCCTCATCAGAGAAATGATCCTCCTGAGGGAAGCTACCGAGAAGAAAAGGGCGGCGCCCTCACCGAGCCGTGCCGAGAAGGATGACAGAGAGTACCAAGAGCCTTCCCAGAGCAGGAGCAGGTCCGACCAGGACAGGTCGTCAGTTCTAAACAGACTAGGAGGAAGGATAGAAGAAGTACCTGTCCGGCGAAGGATCAACGAGGATCGTCGCGTCAGGTGCCGAATCTCGCCTCCCCGGCATAGGGAAGAGCGTTCAGCCGAAAGTCACCGGCCCTTGCCACCTGTCTTTGACCGCCTCGGCCCAAATGCAGCTCAGTGACCCCACCCAGCACGAGAGCAGTCACCACCCAGGCGCCAGAGGCACAGTGGCCAGGGCGACAATCAGGCACCTCATTCAGAGCAGGAGGTGTCCCAGAGAAGAAGAAGGGAGGTCACACTGGCTCAGACCAATGAGTTGTGCCGGCGTGACAGAATCCCCTGCACTCTTTTTTCTCCAGAAATTGAAACTGCGAGGCCTCCAGCGGGTTTTTCAGCACCAAAGTTCAACAAATACGATCCCAAAATGGATTCGTATACCCATATTGTATATTTCAGGCAGATAATGTCCCTCTACTCGGGGGAGGATGCCTTGATGTGCAAGCTCTTTCCATCCAGTCTCGATGAGGTCGGGTTGCTCTGGTTTGACCCTCTGCCAGTAGGGTCCATCTCCTCCTGGAGAGACCTCTCAACGGCCTTCCTGTCTCGGTTCATCACTAGCACCAGAGTCAAGAAAGAGGTTGATTCCCTCCTCGGCCTTCGGCGAGCGAGGTCATAATCTCTGCGCCAATACGCAGCCCGGTATTGGGACCTCTACAACAAGATTGAAGATTGCAACCAACACATTGCAGTGACTTCATTTAAGCTCGGCATGGACCATTCCAGCCGAGAGTTCGAAGATTTGATGTTGTTCCTTCCGGCCACCATGAACGAGCTCATGGCCAGAATTGAGCTCCACGCCAAGCTAGAAGAGGCCAAGGAGGAGAGGAGCAAATCAGAACAACGCTCCGGCCACGGCCCTACCAAAAACAACAGTTCGATTAGGAGAAAAGAGACCAACACTGTCCAGCCGGGGGAGCCAAGGACATACAAGCCGTATGAGTATGTGGCCCACACCACTGTCTTCAAGCAGCCAACCTTCATGTTCCTTCGCAAAATCAAAAAGGAGCCGTACTTTAGATGGCCGGAGAAGCGGTTGGGGGCTCAAAGAGGCGGCAACGACAAGTTCAGGTGCTCCTATCACAAAGAAAAAGGACACTTGACGACCAACTGCCGAGCCTACAAAGACTTCCTTGAGGAGTTGGTCACCGCTAGCCAGCTTGGAGAGTTTATTGATGCAGAAAAGACAACTGGCGCGCCGAAGGAGGACCCCAAACCGGCCCTGCGCATCATCAATGTGATCCACAGGATGGTGGAACACCGACGAGAAGAGCATCTTCGGTCTGAGCTTCAACAGATCGAAGCAAAGGAGATCCTTTCCATCCAGCCAATGCCGAAGAAACCAAAGCCGGACTCTAGGTACTCTATCACTTTTTCTGCTAGAGATTCCGAGAGGGTCCAGCACCCCCACGACGACGCGCTAGTCGTCATCCTACAAGTCGCCGACTGCGAGGTTCGGAGGGTCCTCATCGACCTCGGTAGCTCGGCAGATGTCATGTACTACTCCCTATTCAAGAAAATGGGGTATAAAGCAGAAAACCTTCAACCGACCGACGTGCCACTGGTAGGATTTAATGCAGCGTCAGTCTGGACGCTCGGCAAAATTACCATACCAGTGACCATCGGCACGGTCACCACCGAGGTGGAATTTGTGCGACGTCCCTTCTCTCTACAATGCTATCCTGGGCCGAACCTGGGTCCATAGAATCAAGGGAGTTGCCTCCACATACCACCAGGTTATTAAATTCATTGGCACCAGAGGCGTGGAGGAGCTTAGGAGAGACCAAGCCTCGGCGAAGCAGTGCTATATCGCTGTTGTCAAAGGGAAGGTTACCCCTGAGCAAGTCCACTGGGTGGAGGTTCCAGATCAGCCGGTGCTGGAGGACGTCGGTTCAAGTGCCTCGGCAAAATCCATTGAGGACCTTGATACCGTCCCTCAGAGCGCCGAGGATCCGGAATGCTTCTTTCTTATCGTCTCTCAGATGACCGAAGCAGACAAGGCGGCAACGATCAGCTGCCTTAAGCGAAATGTTGAAATATTTCCCTAGACGCCCTATGAAATGCCGGGCGTGGATCCAGAATTTATCAGTCATCGCCTCAACGTCCGGCAGGAGTGCCGGCCCGTTGTTCAGAAGGCCCGACGATCGGCAGCTGCTCATGCCGACGCCGTTATTGAAGAAGTGGACCGTCTGACCGAAGCGCAGGCGATCCGAGAAGTACACTACCCCACCTGGTTAGCCAACATGGTGGTGGTCAAAAAGAAGACCGGCAAGTGGAGAGTTTGTGTTGACTACACTAACCTCAATGAAACTTGCCCCAAAGATTGTTATCCAGTGCCAAGAATTGATCAACTGGTCGACTCAACGGCCGGACATCCTAGGATGAGCTGTATGGATGCATACTGAGGGTATCATCAGATAGCTATGTTCGGCCCGGACCAAGAGAAAACAACGTTCATTACTCCCAGGGGCCTGTTTTGCTACCGACTGATGCCCTTTGGCTTGAAGAATGCCGGAGCAACCTATCAGAGGATGATCACAAAAATGTTCAGCTCCCAGCTCGGCAATACAATGGAAGCCTACATAGATGATATGGTTGTCAAAAGCAAAGCCGAGGGGACCATCTGGAAGATCTTCAGAAGGTGTTCGATATCTTGAAAAAGCACAAGCTTCGGCTCAACGCCTCCAAATGAGCCTTCAGAGTTAGCTCGGGGAAATTCCTGGGCTACCTTGTCATGCGCCGAGGCATTGAGGCCGACCCATCTCAAATCTCGGCCATCTAGAAGATTGAAGAGCCCAGGACCTCGAAAGAAGTGCAGAAGCTAGCAGGAATGGCCGCAGCCCTCAACCGGTTCATCAGCAGGTCCTCAGACAAATGCCGACCATTCTATGAGGTATTGAAGAAAAACAGCCGAAGGCATTTTTTGTGGACTGATCAGTGCAGGGAGGCACTCGGCAACCTCAAAGAGTACCTCTCTTCGATTCCCCTGCTTTCCAAACCAATGCAGGGGAAGAGTTGTACCTATACCTTGCCGTCACACCACATGCCCTCAGCTCAGCATTGGTCCGACAAGAGGGGTCTGAGCAGCAGCCGGTCTACTTTTCTGGCAAGTCCCTCATCAAGGTCGAGACCAGGTACCTTCCTCTTGAGAAACTTGCATATGCTTTGGTTATTGCTTCCAGGAAACTGACACTATATTTCCAGGCACATACTATCGTTGTCTTAACCGAGTTCCCCCTTCGGGCGTTGCTTAAACGTGCCGATCTATCCGGCCGACTCACCAAATGGTCCGTGGAACTGGAAAAATTCGACATCAAATTCCAACCCAAAACAGCCATCAAGGGCCAAATCTTGGCCGACTTCCTTGCAGAATTCTCTCCTCGGCTAGAGGACCCTCAGGTTGACAAAATCATTGCCAAACAAGTCCTGCCAGAGTCTCTGCCAAATCAGGACTCGTGAAGGATGTTTGTAGACGGCGCATCCAATTGCCGAGGGAATGGAGCCGAAGTTGTCCTCATTTCCCCCGAGGGTATCACTCATGAGCATTCCCTTCGGCTCAACTTCAGCGCTTCCAACAATGAAGCAGAATATGAAGCCCTTCTAGCCGGATTGAAAGCCGTCGAAGAACTAGAGATCCAGAGCCTCAACATCTACAACGACTCTCAGCTCATGGCCAACCAGGTCAACGGTGACTACGAGTGCCGAGACGAACGAATGGGAAGGTACATGCAGAAAGTCAAAGCAAGAATGGGACTATTCAAGCAAATCCAAATCCAGCAGGTCGACAGGGAGCAGAATGCCCATGCTGAAGCTCTGGCCGGAATAGCCTCAGCAGTAGAAGTCAAAGAGCAGAGTACAATCAGTGTTCAAGGCCTAGATCAGCCGAGTATAGAAGCGCCGAAGCAGCCAACCGTCTTCTTCATCAGCCAGGGTCCTAGCTGGATGGACCCCATCATCTCGTTTCTGAAGGACGGCATGCTACCAGAGGACAAGAGGGAAGCACATCGAATTGTCCACAAATCGACCCGGTTTTGGCTCGGCCCTCAGGAGAAGCTGTACAGATGGTCATTCTCCGGACCTTATCTCCTCTGTGTGCATCCAATATTGGTGGAAGGAGTGCTGCAGGAGCTCCACGCCGGCAACTACGGAGCACACACTGGGGGAAGATCGATCGCACATCAAGCTATCTCACAAGGATACTGGTGGCCGAAGATGATGGAAGACGGGGAGTAGATTGTAAAGAAGTGCGACTCTTGCCAACGATTCTCCCCAATCACCGGACAACCTGCCGAGGCGCTCACACCCTTGACCAGTCCATGGCCTTTTGCTCAATGGGGCTTGGACATCATCGGCAAGCTCCCTACGGCACCAGGAGGATTCAAATTCTTAATCATGGCAATGGATTACTTCTCTAAGTGGGTAGAAGTCGAGCCCTTGGTCACCATTGAAGACAAGGACGTGAAGATGTTAGCTTGGAAGAACATTGTCTCTCGCTTCGGCATTCCTTATGCCTTCATCTCGGACAACGACACTCAGTTTGTGGGGGACCTCTTCACCAATTTCTGTGCCGAGCACAGAATCAGGTTCTACAATTCCACCCCCCACTACCCGCAAGGCAACGGTCAGGCCGAGGCATCAAACAAAACCATCGGCAGCGGCATCAAAAGAAGACTTCAGGCAGTAAAGGGGAAATGGGCCGAAGAGCTTCCTAGTGTTCTTTGGGCCTACCAAACAACCCCTCGGCGTTCTACAGGGCAGACCCCATTTTCACTAGCCTTCGGCATGGAGGCAATCATCCCACTAAGGGCCTGGCTGCAAACTATCAGAACCGAAGGATTCGACGAGCCAACAAACAACGCAGCATTTGAAAAGGATCTGGATTTGACCGAAGAAAGAAGAGATTCGACTAGGATCAGACTAACCGCCTACCAGCAAGGAGTGGCTAGGAATTTTGCACGGACGGTTCGGCCCACGGCCTTCAAAATTGATGACCTCGTTCTAAGGAAAGTCGTGGGAAATAAGAAAATGAGCTCAGATGGCAAGCTCGGTCCAAACTGGGAAGGGCCGTACAGAGTGGTCAGCCATGCAGGGACCGGGGCTTACCGACTTGATGAGCTGGACGACACTCCAATACCGAGGCCGTGGAATGGTACAAATCTGAGACTGTACTATCATTAACCATGTAAATCTGGCCTAGGGCCCTAAATCAATGAAGTTTGATTCTCGAAAAATGCTTGCTCAAAATTCTCATCTCTTTCTTCGGTGCTATATCACCGAAGCAGCTCACAGTTGCCGTTTATCTACAAAGCATGCTTGCAACTCCGCGGTGGCTTTGCCGAGGAAGCTTACAGCTCTTCGGTGCTATTCCACCGAAGCAGCTCACAGTTGCCATTTATCTACAAAGTGTGCATGCAGCTCCTCGGTGACATTGCCGAGGAAGCTTACGACTCTTCGGTGCTATACCACCGAAGCAGCTCACAGTTGCCGTTTATCTACAAAGCGTGCATGCAGCTCCTCGGCGAGGAAGCTTACAGCTCTTCAGTGCTATATCACCGAAGCATCTCACAGTTTCCGTTTATCTACAAAACGTGCATGCAGCTCCTCGGCGGCTTCGTCAAGGAACCTACACAAGTTAACATTTATCTAAAAATATACAAGTATTACTCAGGCAAGTGCCGAAGCAACTCGCAAATCGCAAGCAGCCAAAGTATACGGTCGAACCGAGGTTAAAGCCTTGGTTGACCAAAATCTTTTCCTCAATTGGGGGAAGCAGGGAGAACAACAAAAAAGGAAGCCGTACATACAAGAGAATTGGAGCAAAAAAGTTGCGAAATTCATTGATTGATTGAGAAAAAGGAACCAGCCACAGGTTGGCTCGGTCCCAAAACAACAAAAGAAAAACACAAAAGGGTCAGACAGTAGGCTCAGTAGGGTTGGCAACGATAGCCTCGGTCTCAGCAGCACGAGGAGCCGGCTTAGCAGGCCAAAGCCAAGCTCCAACCTTGGAATCCTTCATGAGGGGGATGTCCCCCACACCGGAAGCATTATCCTCGGCCCCCAGGGAGACCTTGGCGCACACCCAGCCCTTCTGAAAGAGCCTCTCCTTGAGCCGGTCCATCTGGTCTCGACACTGGTTCGCAGCCTCATCAAAGCCACGAGTGTACTCCGCGTCGGCCTCAGCAGCCGCTTTACCCTTCTCGGCCACCATCTCGTCCTTTAGGCGGAGATTCGCGGCTTCAAGACCGGCGATCCGAGAAGCCCTGTCAGCCAGCTCGGCCACGTTGATCTCAACAATAGTCTCCAGAGCTGTGACCTTATTCTTGAGCTCGACCATGGAGCTCTCCGCCTCGTCCATCTTCTTCTAGCCCGCCTCGGCCTCATTCTTTGCCTCCTTGCAGGCATTCTGGACATCAAGAATGCGCCGGTCCATGCCAGCGCCGGCAGCCATCATCTGCAAAAAGTTAAGTTATTAAAGCTACACCAAAGCAAAAGGCCGAATGAAAAAATAGTCAAGTGCTTACCTTGGCGCCGTAGTATATCATCCTCTGGAAGCAGGTCCGGGGCCCCGATGGAAGTTCCTCCATCTCCTTCGGCAGAGTGAAGGCTGTAGCAGCGCCATCGCCACACCAGGGCATTTCGAAAGCGGGTCACCCAGTTCGGCAGCAACACCCTCAAAAGAGAGCTTCGGCTCCCACAGCTGCACTTCCCTCCAAGAAGATCCCACCGTCTCGATGGTCGCAGGGTCAGGATGACAGTCTTCTCTACGGCAGCTGCAGAGTGCTCGGTAGCCGGCGCGTCCTCAGATTGACGGGCCCTCTTTTGCTACCGAGTCCTTCCTATCCCGGCTAGGATATCATCTTCTCAGAGGCCAGCTGGCGTCTACTTCAAAATTGTGACCAAGGGCTCAGCATCCATGCCCGTAGTCTCCCCATCCATGAACTCCTCCTCAAGATCAATCACTTTCTTTAGCCCCATCTGCTCCTCGGCTGGCTGTGCGGTGGAGGGCTCGACTGAGTGTCTGGCGGATGCTTCTACTGCAGTCGCTCGAGGCCAGAGAGTATGGGTATATGTCGGAGTGTACTCCAACAACGTCGGTGCTGAGCGTCGTGCCTCGGGAAGTGCAGAGAATCTCTTAACCTTGTCCTTGTTGGAAAGGGTCTTCAAGCTGCTCAGGGTCCCGACATCTGCAAAAGGAAAACTAAGCAGTCAGAAAATCAGAATATAGGAAGCAACTACAATCAGAGTGGAAATGCTTACCAGGGACACCCTCTCGGAATGGTACGGTGAACTGAGTATCAATCCCGCGAGCTAGTGGGACGAAGAAATTGCCGGACAGAATCATTGTGTCCTCGGCATACTTGTCAGTGTCCGGAAAGTTAGCAATGAGGCCGGACTGACTGGGCCGACGGCCCAGATAGTACTTCTTGGACTTCTTGTTGAAGCCAAGGAAATAGCAGCCGAAGACGTCTGGAAGCTCCAGTCGGTTCGAATCAGGGAGGGTCTCGTTCAGCTTTACGATCCCCATCAGTATGCGGTACACATTCACCGTCACTTGGAACGGCGTGAGGCGCATCTCGCCGAAGAAGCGAGTCAGCATAGGATGAAAGGGGAACTGGACTCCCCCCCAACCACGGCAATCACGGGCAGAAGGACGTGATCAGGCCCCTGGTCCTTGAAGCCGACAGAGGCTAGCACTATTTTTACGTCGGCAGGAATCTCATACTCCTTCCTGAAGTGACGGAGATCTTCTAGAGTGTCCAGGTATTGCCTGAACTTCTCGGACCGTCTCTTCGGCGCCATAGTTGGATCTGAAAAAAGCGCAAACAAGAGGGCACTGTTAGTCGGTCCGGTATCAACCTAAGCGGTGAAGCACATGGAAACTATTGGCTTGGCCTTTAACCAGCAGCCAAGGCCAGTCCGTCTCGACCAAGAACAGGTCAAGTGTTCATCTTCAACCTTGCAGTTCAGAAACTTGCAAGAAGCTTCCAGGCCACAACAATGGCGGACAGATCGAACCCTGAACTCAAAAGTCGTTAAATCGGCTGAAAAATAGAGAATGAACCTGATTTAAGTAGAGAGGGAGGTCGAATGGTTACCTGGGAGGAATAAGGAGGTGGAAACGAGAAAGAAAACGCTGAGGGAAGGCTGGTAACACGGTGGTCGGAGATGCGTAGTACGGTGGCCAGAAATCGCCTAGAGAGAGAAAGGGCTGATGCAAACGGGATTCTACAGAAAACCCTAAGTCCTCCTTTTATAGGGAGTGACCGGGAGTTTAAACCGGGCGACCGGCCGAACCGCATTAGCCGGTCACCCCGCGCCTACAATCATTAAGGCGCTTCGAGAATTGTGCTGGCGCTGCAAACTGACAACACGCGTGCACGACATCCCATCAACCGTAAGCGCAACCAACCACATCGTGACGTCATGATAGACGCGCCAGCAGCCCAGATAGCGACACGTCAGTGAGGTCAACGCGACAGTTCATTAAATGCTGCCAGGGATCCAAGTTCCAAGACAAATCAGTGGTCCGACGCTCCTTCTCTTTGGCATCTATACAACCAATCGGCATCGAGTCAACCGCACTTTGGACAAAATGCCTGGCCAAAGGGGTTGAGGGGATATTGTTGGGGGCCGAACTGTCAAGAGGCCGGAGCCACGACCTCCACCGTGAGGACCGCAACACAAGCCAGTTCAGACGACCGAGAAGTGTGTAGCCGGCGTCAGGGCCTCCCTAGGGCTCTCTCCGACCCAGGAGACTCGCAGCCCAGTGGAGGTGCCTAGTCGAAGCAACAGGAATACAAGGTCGTGCGATCGAATAGAGGAAGGGCCGACAAGGGAAGCTCCCTAGGGGTCACTTCTATGTAGAAGGTTCATTGCCCAGGGACGGCCCGGTCAACAGCCAGCTAAGCCGAAGCATGCCGCTTCGGCCGAACAGGACAAATGTCTCGTTTATAGGAAAGATTTCCTCGGAGACAGTATTCCAGGTTTTCCGTGCATGGCAGACACACGCCTGACACAGGAACCAGCTTTTCCGTAATTCCCGCTGCATGTTAGACATGCTTTATCAGCTTTTCTGCCGCCCAATGCTGTCAGGCGGCGCTGCCTGACACTGTCAGAGCCGACCGGTCGGCCACACATTCAGATGCAAAGGGGGACAGGCACACTGCCCCAGGACATGTCACAGCAGTGCAACCGCACCGAAGCGCGTGCCCCTCACTCTCCTATGGATCTATAAATAGGGAAGAGCATTCAATTCAGAGGTAGACCTTCTCACTCTAGCCCAAGCTCTGTCCATTTGCTTTCTCTCTCTACAAATCCTTTGCTGACTTTGCCATCGGAGGGTCCACCGGCGACATCCGCCGGTAGCCTAACATTTCTCTCTTTTGCAGCTTAGCCCAGCCACATCACTGCCACTCACAACCAGGATCCACCGTCAGAAAGGCTTACCCCCCAACACCAACTGTAACACTCCCAAATTTTGAAACGATTTTTTTAATTAAACAATGGGAAGTGTTAGAAGTAGGCAATGAGTATTCAAATAGGTAAGTAAAGTGCTATCTACCACACACACATTAACCATCACACTACTTATTACAACACATGCTTGCTATGAAATGAAATATACCTGAAAAGAGGCAAAAAGGGTTTTATAACACACCCCTGTACAACAGTGCCTCAACTAAAAACAAAATGGCCAAAATAGGATTTATAAATTTATCCTATACAAGGCGGCCAACAGAAAAGTAAAAGAAGTATAGTACTGAAAAGAAAGGCGACCTATCACTATAGTCCGGTCCAGCCTCAAGTCCTATGAAGGATCCAGTGGCTCCAAGTCAAAGAGTGAAACCTACAAAAGTAGAGGGTCAGACACCACTGCCTGGTAGAGATAATCTATCTCCTAACATCTATAATATTGGGGTGAAGGTGTGTGATCATGCAAGGAATGTAACGTGACTTATGCAATGGATCTCATTATATTTAAAAACATTTCATTTTCTTTCAAAGTTCCACATTTGACTAATCATAGAGAAAAGTAGTAAAACTCTGTGTCTAACCAAGACTCGAAAGTGAACTGCTAAATATCCAACATCTACCAAAATAGTTTCCTAGACAAGGTCAAAGGGAATTGTGTTCAAGTGTCGACTCACACTAAGTAAAAGACTCGTTTTCCGTTATATAAACGTGTTCCAATTACCATTACATTCCAAACTTTACTTGTAGTCTATTTCTGTGCCTTCTAGTAGGAGCAAGGCAAGTATCAATCAACAATCATAGAGTATCAGTTAGTTCCGCATCAGGGCTCGTTAACCCATTATCGTGTAGTTCCTGTTTTCCGCGGCTCACCGGGAAGGTCCAGTCAGACCTCCATTGCGAAATGTCGTGTGCCACTCTGAATAGTGACCCAAGGTAAGCAACCCGAATCACAGCCACTCATCAGTATCGAATTCCTCTTATAGAGTACAGTATCACATTTCATTATTATTCATTCAATGTGACCTAGGGCATGCTACCTCCTAGTCGACGAGTCATTCCAAATGTGACTTTTATTTCATTCTTTCCAAACCAATTCTGTTTATTCACAAAACGTCCATTTCCAAAACATTTCCGTTCATTTTACAAAATGTGTCGTTCGTTCACAAAACATTCCACTAGTTCGATTTTCCATAAAACGTATCAAGACATCGTTTTAAACCCGTCCA
>NMUG010007928.1:0-11865 GCA_002855965.1 Monotropa hypopitys | reverse complement strand
TTGTTTTTTTATGTTGACGGCTAGGGTTACGAAAGATTAGGGTTTTGTGTGTGTGTATGGAGGATTAGTTTTTTTTTTGTGTATGGTGACCGCTAGGGTTTGTGTATGGAGAATTAGGGATTTGGTGTATGACGATGGCTAGGGTTATGGTACATAAGTGGCGGCTAGGGTTTTCTTAGTATCATGGTTCTGATACCACGTTAGAAGATAGAGAGAAAGTGTATAGATTAATCATCTTACCCTATCACGTGCTTATCTTATTTATATTAAGAGAGACTTTAGTACAATACATAAGTAACCAATGTGGGATTAAACCAATACTCAGGCAATTAAACCAATTGATAATCTAAGTGAGGAACTTCACCGTAGCTTCATTACCATGACCTCTGGATTAGGGATCGCAACAGACCGGACCTAGCTTCATTACCATGACCTCTGGATTAGGGATAACAACGGACCAGACCAAAATGGTTATTGACAAAATCGGTAACCGAACCGGTCACCCGAACCGCAATCCTAAACCGAACGATTTTAATTTTGGGTAAACGAAACCGAACCATTCGGGTAACCGAACTCGTTCGGATAACCGGTTTCATTAAAAAACATTTTCCCTCTCCATTGATAAACATAAGTAAATCTGCCAAGTTCGGCTCAAAATGAGCTAGAAAAATCTAGCCTGATCTTGGCTTAAAGATTTCAAGTCTGGTTCAAGCTTGGCTCAAGTCAGCTTAGTTATGTATCAGGAGTAGGAAAATGGAAAAAGGATTGACTCTGTACTTATAATGACATTATTGGAGTACATTTCCCTTGAATAGGCAATGTGAGACTAAATATGAAACTCAACACTCTTTACTAAACTGGTTCGGTTACCGGTTCAGTTCAGTTTTCGGTTCGGTTATCATCTGAACCAAAACCGAACTGGTATCTGTTCGATTCTCTCATTCGGTTACTGGTTCTGTCACTTTTCGGTTACGGTTCAAGGAAACAAATCGGTTACGGTTCGGTTACCCATTCGGTTCGGGCGGGATTGCCATCCCTACTCTGGATGTGCATTGTTATGCTTGTGTTTCATTTTGCATAAGTCAATGTGTTGTCTCCCCACATGCATATGGGGTGACATGTGTTTGGAGGTGTTAACTTGATATACACTCTTGGCCTAAAGTCATCCACACATTCAATGTCAGAAATAGGAGACGGAGAATAGGTTACACACTCACTCAAACAAGGCCCATCAACAGGGAAAAAATTAACCTTCAGGATTTAATAACCTTCAGGATTTAGTAACCTTCTCAAATATTTCAGTTAATTTCCCCGTATGAGATTTCTGTAATCTTCATTTGCCACGGAAAAAAAAAAATAAAGAAATGAATGCCTTGTTTGGAACTTAATCAACTATCTATTTTCTATTTTTACTTTCAATTTTCCAAAAATTTTGTAGTAAAAGTTTGTTTGGTTATCTACTTATACTTTTCAAATTATTACACATCGACCTCCAAATTCGATTTTGTCAGTGCTACATAGATTATATTCCTAGGCTTCCGTTTTTCTATTTTCAAAAAAAGAAGAAGAAAGAAAGTGGGAGAAGTGATCTTTCTGTTTTCAAAAAAGAGAAAGTAGAAAACATAATTTGTTCCAAAGAAGGACTAAATAAGCTATGAAACAGGACAAGATAATTTCTTGGGTTGTATTTCATTATCATTATGCTCCGTCTTGTATGCTATAATTGAATATGGAAACGCTGTAATCACCCGTATTTCCAAGTTATATTTCCGGAATTTAAATTCGTATTTTTAAATCGAATTGTGAATGTTGATTTATCTTTGTCTCAAAATCTCGTCGCGATTTTGAGGTGGTTGACCCCAGAATATGGTAGAGAATTCGATTACGAATCCAACGCGACTTGAATCGCGTCAATCGGAATCCGAACGAAGGAATTAGGACCAAAACCATTTTAATAGCAGATTTTGGTGTATGACTGAGCCTAGCGCAACCGGTAGCGCGGTTTTGGGGCGCAACCGATTACTCTTCCCTGTCTGCAGGAAAATCGGGAAACTACCGAGAGTAGCGCAACCGGTAGCGCTACTGGGTGCAACTGGTTACGGTTGCGCAGACTGCGAATTTCCAGAACTTAGCCGGGGGTATTTTAGTCACTTCCCAACCTTTTTACTCACACTTATGAACGTGTTTTGCCCTACATTTCACTCAGAACATATTCTCTTACTCTCTCTACCTCCCAACTCTCTCCTCTTTCAAAACCTCACTTTTCTCTAGAAATCAAAGGCCTTCCAAGGCTTGTTTGAAGAAATTGCAAGAACAAAGGGTGTTCTACACACCGAGGGCTCTCCGGGAAGCACCATAGTTTCGCCATCCGCCAAGATTCGAGTTTCTAGGGTTTGCTAAAGCTTCTTGAGGTAGGAGATTTCCATCTCTAGCTATGTTTATGGTTGTGCCTTCCCCCTCTCTCCCTTGAAAACTAGTCACTTTATACAAATTTCGTGTGCAACATGTTTTGATGAAATTGACCTAGGGTTTGTGATTCAATAATGAAATTGATGGGTTTTATGGAGTCCCTAGGGTCACATACACATTATACAAAGTTTAATTTCATGTTGTGAACACTCATGTGAAAAGCCCTAATTTAACCCTAATGCACCAATTTGAGGGTTTTGGTCTATATGATGAAATTGACTTCGGATATGTGAAATTGGGCCTAATTAAGGCTTACATATGGATTTGGGATATGTGTCATGTTTTATAAAAATTGATCGCACATTGTCTTATGTTGCACGAATTGAAATTATGAATGCAATGGAATGGAATAAATTGTAAACACATGAACCCTTGAATTTATGGTTGGCCATGGGTGACCTTGATAATTATTGACGGGAATGTACTTGATCTTCAGGGATTCCCGGGTTTGGATATAAATTGTTGACGGGAATGTACTTGATCTTTAGGGATTCCCGGGTCTAGATGACTTGTAATTATAATGTGGGATTGATATGTTCTTATGCGGGAATGTACTTGATTTTGAGGGATTCCCGGGGTGGTCGCTCCACCCACGACCTTGTGCACAATGGGGGCTACGTGAGCCCTCCCAACGGCCTTTGGAGAAGACGGATTAGGCGTTGTAATACCCGGCTTAGAAAAGTACGTCATTTAATTAAATGTTCATTATTATTACTTATATGCAAATGTGGTTTAGAGGAAGCTAGATGGTGTTAAAAATATAATGTTTAAGAAAATTTCTTGAATTAGTGTTGGTATGAATAAGTAGAGGAAAAGTCATAAAAGAGTTAGAAAATTTTTGGAGTTTGAAAAATGATAGTCCCTGGAATTTGGCCCAGGAGTTGATTTCGCTGGGAGCGCAACCGGTAGCGCTCCTTTGTGGCGCAACCGGTAGCGCTATAGCAGAGTTGGTATGTCTTTTGTTCAATCGGTGGGTTTTGGCCTATAGTGTAATTAACTTTGAAACGTATACAACTCATTCTCAATTCCAATTCAATCGAGAGAAAGAAAGGGTTTCACCGAGAGGGAGAGAAATGAAGAGGAAGGAGAAGAGGGATTCAATTTTGAAGAGAAATTGAAGAAATTGGTCCGTAGAACATCAAATAAATTGGTAAGAGCATCCAAATCCCTTATGTTTTAGTCTTAATTTAACGATTCATGTGGGTTCCTCACGTTTTCTATGGGTTTTGTATGATTTTGGCATGTTTATGAATTGGGTTTGAGGATTTGTTTAGGTTTTGGATCAATTAAATACATATGTTATGTTTTGTTGGCTTTAGATGATAAAAATTTGGTTTGTACAGAAGTAATTTCTGATTTTGGCCCTGTGCAAATATGGTATTGGGTTTTGGAAGTTTGGAACGAAGATGAACAATATCTGAACGTTTCTGGGATTTTGGTTCAGCATAGGCGCAACCGGTAGCGCCTATATTTGGCGTAACCGGTAGCGCATGGCTGCAGTTGGGCAACCGGTTGCGAGTTCTGGAGGGGAACCGGTTGCGGGTTTTGGTCAGTTTTCGGGCAGATTTAACAAGACTTCGTAATTAAGATGTAATTATGATGAAAGTCAATAATGTGTGAAAAAAATGGAGAAATAATGTTATTAAATATAAATAATAACATAGAGGTGTGTGTGAGTTAAAAATGGATAATTAATGCGTTTAATTCTTTTATTTACGCATTTCCATTTATTCTTCAAGCTTTGTTATATCGGATATTGATGATTTTTTGCTTGAACAGGTGAAAGACTAGTTGGGATTTAGCCCACTAGAGGGTGTTGCGGAGCTGATAGAATGTGGTAACGATGTAAATCCACAGTGAGTATGTTAAATACATTGTTATTTAAATGCAATATCTGAAATGCATGTGTAATGTGGAGAATGTGTGTGGGCGGACGCGCCAAGAGTCCCAACTACGGTCGCTCTCAGATATCATATGCATAGTGTTTCTGTCTGCATATGTGGTGTGGAATATTTACCGTGATTTCTACTTGTTTTTAAGTTTCAATGTATCTTACATACTCTGTGTTGGCCACTTGGTAAACACAGGTTTTGGAGGAGATGCTGGAGTGTTGCTGTGGTTCCTTGGTCCACTACTGGTTCAGGAGTAGAGTCTGCCTTTGAGGACGTAGTTAGACTCACACGTGACTAGATGCGTACATCAATCACAATGTACGTTGATCAGGGCTAGTGTAGTTGCTTTTATTTTAGTTAAAGCATGTTGTAATAATTTAATTATAGTAGTTTATTTTTGCTGCAGTAGTTTATTTTTGTATAGTAAACTGTTAGTTGTAGATTTCTTTTCTACTATAGAAATCTTTGTTAAGCATGATTGAGTTAGAGAATTGGTGTTGGATTCCCTTAAGGAGGATTAAATTGTGGTAATCATGCTTGTAAGTCGCAGGCCCGCCTGTTTACGTCCTGTTTTAGTTGAGTAATCGGGGAGGGGTGTGACAGGCATGGTTAGTGTGTTGACGAGCCATTATACCAACCTTGCCCTATCAATGTTACAATAACACTTGGGTGAATACGGAATGTACTTGACCTTTACGGATTCTGGGATTCATACCACCTTGTTGGACCTTAGATAAATACGGGATGTACTTGATCTTTAGAGATCCCGAGATTTATCAATATTAATGACAAATTACTCACGGAATATCCTTGCGATGGAATTCCGGGTTGGTACTTCAAATGTGAAATCAATGTACGAATGATGATCTAAATCAGTTAAGGGATATACATGTAATGGAATCCCCTTATACTTGACATCGTGAAATCATGGAAATAAATGAGAATGGTACATACTTACTTGTGTGGACTCTTGTCTAGTAGTCCCTTGGATGAACATTATGAAATATAATGGAACGAGAACTAATATACGTGTAGACCCTTGGCTTGTGGTCTCTTGAAAAATACTTTGTTATGTTATCTAGTTGAAATCACTTTACAGATATCGGATCATTGCCTTGCATGGTCTCATGCATCTTTTCATATATAGATATTTCTGTACAGTCACACACTCGTTCACGCCAGTCATAAACATGCTATTTGATAGATATTTCCTACTTTGGCGTGACACACCCTTCTTTTTAGATTCTGCAGGTAAAGAACCATTTGCTGAATGATTTGGAGCATTGGTGTATTGGAACCATTTGGAAGACTCGTGTACTTTCTTTTATTTTAAATTTAGGCCCTTGGGCTTGTAATAGAGTAAGACTTTTGTAAAACTTAAACTTGATACTTCTCCCTCTCTACTACTCTATGGTTTGTGGTTGCACTTTCATTTATTTACATTCACTCTCGGACTTTCATGTTAGTGTGGAATGGGATGTATTGGTGCTTAGTTTTATTTAAATTATGATGATCCATGATTGTTTCCCCATTTAACAAATGATTTTAAAAAAAATGGTTTGAAAATCTGGGGCGTGACAACTTGGTATCAGAGCTTTCGGTTGCAAAAACTTAGGCCTTTGGGGAGACTCTTAGTCTCTATGGATTGCATTGAGTTTGATTGTGCATCATCTAGCATGTGCGTGTGAATGTTTTGAGCATGCATTGGCAATGATCCTTAGGTTAGTGTGAGTTAAGGAGTAATTCATGTGTACTATTCCAATCGTTGGATACAACCCTGTTTATTGATTCCATTGGCTACGAGAATCCTTTCTTGATATCCTTGAGCTTACTTCTCTTTGATTGAGCCTTACATGTTGATTGAACTATCTATTCGAGCCTTGTCTTTTGCTCTATTCTTATCGTATTTGTGACCTTTTGTAGAAATGACTCACCGTCGTGGTAGAGGAATGGGTCGGGGTCGCCCGGGGTGCGGACGCCCAGGATGCTTATAGCGAAGAGGTTAACGATCGGATGCATAGTTTGGAGGACGAGACACCTCCTGCTATTCCAGTCCCAGTTCCTGAGGGACTTGTGGCTCCTAGCCAGTTTGCGCGAGAGCTTGCGGCCGCTATGGTCGAAGCCGGTCGCGGGTTTGCAGCACCAAGGGAGAATGCGGGAAACCGCACTATTGAGGCACTTCGGGAATTCAAGCGTATGGACCCTCCTAAGTTCAATGGAGAGGGTGATCCACTTGATGCTGACCATTAGTTGTCCGAAGTCCGGAAGGTGTTGGACACTTTGGACATTGCGGAGGACAAACTGAGGATTTCTTTCGCCACCTATCAGCTGACCGGTGAGGCCAGTCAGTGGTGGAGCTCTATACTCGAGATGAGGCGTGCTAGTCTGCTCGCCAGTGGAGATGCAGATCCACAGGCCATTCTGGATCCTATTCGTTCGATGACTTGGGCAGACTTTCAGACGGTTTTTGAGAGTCAGTACTTCCCTGAGAGCTATCGGGAGAATTTGCGGGAGCAGTTCGAGAGGCTTGAGCAGGGCACTATGACGGTGTCCCAATATGCTATGCGATTCCAGGCATTGGCCAGGTTTGCTACGGACATGGTCAGTTCAGGGAGCGCGATTCGATTAGCTGTATGCTTGCCAGCCTTAGTCTTGATGATGATTCTTCTCGGCGCGGGGAGTTACCGTTAGTTGTTTGCGAGTTTCCGGATGTCTTTCCGGAGTAGTTACCTGGTCTGCCACCTAGACGAGAGGTGGAATTTTCTATTGATTTGTTGCCTGGTACGTCTCCGATTTCTGTGCCACCTTATCGATTTGCACCGGCAGAGTTGCGGGAATTAAAGTCCCCGTTGCAGGAATTGTACGAGTTGGGCTTTATTCGGCCTAGTTCTTCACCTTGGGGTGTACCAGCTTTATTTGCAAAGAAGAAACATGGCTCGTTGCGGTTATGTATTGACTACCGAAAGCTAAATCGTGTGACTGTGAAGAATAAATATCCTATGCCGATGATCGACGACTTATTTGATCAGTTACGTGGTTCTACATGCTTTTCGAAGATTGACTTGCGTTTCGGTTACCACCAGTTGCTTGTACGGGCGGAGGATATTCCCAAGATTGCGTTTCGCACTCGCTATGGCCATTATGAGTTCGTTGTCATGCCATTCGGCTTGACGAATGCTCCTGCTACATTCATGGATCTCATGAACCGTGTCTTCCGCATCCATCTTGACCGTTTTGTTGTGGTCTTCGTTGACGACCTTCTTATCTATTCGACTTCAGAGGAGGAGCACCAGACTCATCTTCGAGTTGTGCTAGAGCTATTGCGGGAACATCATCTTTATGCCAAACTCAGCAAATGTGAGTTCTGGCTTCCTGAGGTAATGTTTCTGGGGCACGTTGTTTCGCAAGGTGGAGTTTCTGTTGATCCTAGCAAGATTGATGCCGTATCTTTGTGGCCGCGTCCGCAAAGTGTCTTCGACGTTCGTAGCTTCCTTGGTCTTGCCGGTTATTATAGACGTTTCGTCTTAGATTTTTCTCGTTTGGCGGCACTTATGACTCGATTGACCCGGAATGGTATTCCATTTTCTTGGGATGATGACTGCGAGATGGCTTTTGAGGAGTTGAAGCGGCGATTGACTTCGGCACCTATCCTTATTGTTCCCGAGCGAGGGGTTGGCTATTCAGCAGTGTTCTAAAAATCGGTCGACTAGGCCGATTAATCCCCGACTAATCGGTAGTCGCCCTCCCACCGCCCAGCTTTTGGGGGCTGGGCGCCCACCCGTCGTTCTGGGCGCTCGCCGGAGTTAATCGGCCGACTAATCGGGATTAATCGAGATTAGTCGGATTAGTCGGGTAAGTCGGAATTAGTCGGTGTTAGTCGGGATTAGTCGGGTTTAGGCGGGATTAGTCGGGTTTAGGCGGCCAGGAAAAGTTAGTTTTTTTGTAATTTTCAGTGTGTGTATATAATATATATATATAATTATATCATATACACGGTTATCATAAACCCTAATCCCTTACCCTTATTCGATCAAACAAAAATTCTTGAGCTACCCCGATCAGTTCTCTTATCGTCGCCTCATCTCTCCGTCGTCGTCGCCATCCTCGTCGCCGTGAAAATGAAAATATTTTAGTTAATGCTTTAGGTGATTGGATATTAATAATCTATGAATTCATGTGCTTATGTTATTTTTTACTTTAACTTTACCACTACGGGAAATGGAAGAGAAGGAAAAAATAAAATAAAATATAAAATCCGATTAATCTCTAGTCCCCGATTAATTCCCGATTAATCGGCCTAGTCGTTAGTCCCCACTCGACCGCCGACTAGCGCCTAGCGATTTTTAGAACCTTG
Source organism: Monotropa hypopitys (assembly GCA_002855965.1). Classification (NCBI taxonomy): domain Eukaryota; kingdom Viridiplantae; phylum Streptophyta; class Magnoliopsida; order Ericales; family Ericaceae; genus Monotropa; species Monotropa hypopitys. The sequence continues at coordinate 3,150 of NMUG010007928.1, read as the reverse complement.
CTATTCAGTTTACTGTAATGCTTCGCATGATGGCTTGGGGTGTGTATTGATGCAAGGAAGCAAAGTTGTTGCTTATGGCTCACGGCAGTTGAAGACTCATGAGTGAAATTATCCGACTCACGACTTGGAGCTAGCGGCTATTGTTTTTGCATTGAAAATGTGGCGAAATTATTTGTACGGCGAGAAATTCGAGGTATTTTCGGATCACAAGAGTTTGAAGTATTTGTTCACGTAGAAGGAGCTTAATTTGCGGCAAAGGCGTTGGATGGAGCATTTAGAAGACTAGGATTTCGAGTTGCACTACCATTCGGGCAAAGCAAATGTTGTTGCTGACGCATTGAGTAGGAAGTCTTCTCACTTGGCTAGCTTGGCAGTTCTTGACTGGAGATCGATAGAGGATTTGGGTCCGTTTGCTCTACATGCAGAGGAGACCGGAGAGCAGGCCACATTGTGCAATCTATCTATTCATTCAGAGCTTTCTCGTTGGGTGACCGAGGCACAGGCTGATGATCCAGAAGCTTCAGAGCTTCGGGCAAAGTTTCTTAGCAGTGATGCACGACAGGGTTGGATGATTCATACAGATTTTAGCTTGCGCTATCTTGGCCGGTTGTTTGTTCCCGTTTCTTGCCGAGAAGGTATATTGCACGAGTTTCATCATTCACCATTGGCGGTTCATCCTGGAGGTACGAAAATGTACCATGATATTCGACGACAGTTCTGGTGGCCAGGGATGAAGAAGGATGTGGCGGTATTCGTTTCCAAGTGCCTTACTTGTCAGCAAGTGAAGGCCGAGCATCAGCGACCAACATGTTTACTCCAGTCGTTACCGATTGCAGAGTGGAAGTGGGAACATGTGACGATGGACTTCGCTTCAGGCTTTCCTAGATCACCGAGTGGCCAGGATGCGATTTGGATTATCGTTGATCGATTGACAAAGACGACGCATTTTCTACCTATTCGAGTTGCTCAGTCTGTTGACTCTTTGAGCCGGTTATATATCCGAGAGATCATTCGACTTCACGACATGCCATCATCCATCGTATCCGATCGAGATCCCCGGTTCACTTCTCATTTTTGGCGGAGTTTGCAGGCTTCACTTGGGTCGAAGCTTATGTTCATCACAACCTTTCACCCTCAGACCGACGGTCAGTCCGAGCGAACCATTCAGATTCTGGAGGACATGTTGCATGCTTGTGTGTTGGACTTCCAGGGGTGTTGGGTTGATCATCTACCGTTGATTGAGTTTGCGTACAACAATAGTTTCCATTCGAGCATTGGGATGACACCTTTCGAGGCCTTGTACGGTAGGCCATGTCGCTCACCCGTTTGTTGGCTTGACTTTGGGGAATCCGCTATTATTGGTCCCGAGATGACACAACAGATCACAGAGCAGATAAAGACTATTCGCCAGAGATTGCTTATTGCCCAGACACGCTACAAAAGTTACGCGGATCGACGTCGCACACCTTTGTCTTTTGAGGTTGGTGACCATGTTTTTCTAAAAGTTTTACCTCGCCGCGGTATTTCACATTTCGGGAAAAAGGGGAAACCGACTCCTCGTTTCATTGGGTCATTCGACATCATCGAGAAGATTGGGGAGGTTGCTTATAGACTCGCTTTGCCATCGAACATTTCCAATGTTCATGACGTATTCCATATTTCTATGTTGCGAAAGTACGAGCCGGATCCATCGCACGTCATTGATTGGTCGAATGTAGAGTTGGAGGCCGACGTGTCTTACGGAGAGAGGCCGATACGTATTCTAGATTCACGGGAGCAAGTGTTGCGTGGGAAGACCATCCCTTTATTGAAGGTTTTGTGGAGCAATCACGGGGTCGAAGAAGCTACATGGGAGCGAGAAGATGAAATTCGTAGCAAGTATCCGGATTTGTTTTGATTATTGTCGTTTCGATTTGAACTTGCATTTGTATTTTGTACTCCTACCTTAGCAAATTTCGGGGACAAAATTCTTTTAAGGTGGTTGAGATGTAATGACCCGTATTTCCAAGTTATATTTCCGGAATTTAAATTCGTAATTTTAAATCGAATTGTGAATGTTGATTTATCTTTGTCTCAAAATCTCGTCGCGATTTTGAGGTGGTTGATCCCAGAATATGGTAGAGAATTCGATTACGAATCCAACGCGACTTGAATCGCGTCAATCGGAGTCCGAACGAAGGAGTTAGGCCCAAAACCATTTCGATAGCAGATTTTGGTGTCTGACTGAGCCTAGCGCAACCGGTAGCGTGGTTTTGGGGTGCAACCGGTTACGCTTCCCTGTCTGCAGGAAAATCGGGAAACTACCAAGAGTAGCGTAACCGGTAGCGCGAATTTCCAGAACTTAGCCGGGGGTATATTAGTCACTTCCCAACCTTTTTACTCACACTTATGAACGTGTTTTGCCCTACATTTCACTCAGAACATATTCTCTTACTCTCTCTACCTCCCAACTCTCTCCTCCTTCAAAGCCTCTCACTTCTCTCTAGAAATCGAAGGCCTTCCAAGGCTTGTTTGAAGAAATTGCAAGAACAAAGGGTGTTCTACACACCGAGGGCTCTCCGGGAAGCACCATAGTTTCGCTATCTGCCAAGATTCGAGGTTCTAGGATTTGCTAAAGCTTCTTGAGGTAGGAGATATCCATCTCTAGCTATGTTTATGGTTGTGCCTTCCCCCTCTCTCTCTTGAAAACTAGTCACTTTATACAAATTTCGTGTGCAACATGTTTTGATGAAATTGACCTAGGGTTTGTAATTCAATAATGAAATTGATGGGTTTTATGGTGTCCCTAGGGCCACATACATCTTGTACAAAGTTTAATTTCATGTTGTGAACACTCATTTGAAAAGCCCTAATTTTAGTTAAACCCTAATGCACCAATTTGGGGGTTTTAGTCTATATGATGCCGAATGATGAAATTGACTTTGGATATGTGAAATTGGGCCTAATTAAGGCTTGACAAATGGGTTTGGGATATGTTGGAAAAATTTTGGTCTTCAATCGGTGTAGACGGCGTCAACTCCATAGGAAAATCACGAACAATGAATCACAATCGAGGCACGTTATAAAAACGTTTTCCTAAAAACAGTATTTGCCCCCACCACATAGTGTGCACCGGGTTAACAGCAAATCTGCTTTTAAGATACAACGAAA
>NMUG010007927.1:0-11865 GCA_002855965.1 Monotropa hypopitys | reverse complement strand
GTAATTGTCGTGAATCCTTTTATAGACTCCAAGGAGTAACCCCATTAATAGAATAACATGGCTAGAGTTTTTGGGTCATGTTCCCTTGTTGGATCTCATTGTTGGTATCGAATCTTTGTTCCATTATGGTGGAAAGGAAATTCTAAACTCTTTGGTTCTTTTGTCGAGAATACAATGTCTATCCCTTTTCTAAGGTTGATGTCGTAGTTTTATCCCTCTTGTGGGAACATGGCTCAATTATAACTTGGTGGTTGAAATCCATTTCTTGCTTGGCTATCCTAAGAGGTGGGCCTCCTTAGTATCTTGTTGCTCCCTTTCTTCGGGTGGTGGTTGATTGTATCTCTAGTAGTATATGTCCCGTTATGATATTGCTTTAGTTGGACCCATAAGTTGACCTTCAAGTTATAGCCACCGTTGCTTTAGAGTGTACCTCATGGTCATAGTCCAAAGTGGTGTTGTCTAGTTTAAGTGAGAGGTGACTAGAAAGTGATTGTACCATGTCTTGGGTAACCCTTTTTGGTTTGATGCGGTAGTTAAGGGATCCCTGGTGATCCTATATTTTGGGAGTTGCGTAATCAAGGTGCGACTTGGGTGATAAGCTTGTGTGTGTGTCATGATTGATGTTGCCTTTGAGAGTTTCCATTATAGTGCCCATGAGGCTTGTCTCTAGAATTAGTTTATAGGACGTAGTGGATTGGGAGATAGTATTATTGAGTCCGGTGAAGAAGTTTGATATGTGACTAGGATTTGTTGGTAGTAGAAGTTCCTTGAGGGGTTAAGAGGATTGTAATGAGAGAAAAAGAGAGATTGGGTGAGAAATTTTAATAGTTCTTGTTGAGGTATGTCTTGGTGGATTTTCTTGATGCTTAGTTAACAAGTGTTACAATTGGGTGTTGGAAGAATTAGTGAGAATGGTTAGTTATGCCTTGGAAATTTGGAAAGAGTTGAGAAAGGATGTTTGGGTTGCTATGGAGAGATTTAGTGGGATTGAGGAGTTTTAGGATGCGAGTCGTGACGAAATTCTTTTCTTGTGATGAGTTTGAGGTAGGTGGCAAAGGTCGTGTGCTTGTGCCCAATTGGTCTTGGACCCTTTAGCTTATGAGTTGTTGTTCTAGGGGATGGTCGTTTATCTTGGTCATTATGGTTGAATACCCTTATAGGGATAGAAGAAGATTGTAGTACCATTTGAGGATGTGTGTGTCTAGAAGGTGTTGGAAAGGTGTGTCAAGGCGAATGGTGGTGGCTAAAGAAATTGTATGGACTTCTAGGATGAGTGTGAGTGATTTTGAGGTTGAGATGGTAAGTGGGAAGATTTGGAAAGAAGTGATTGAGGTGTCTTGAATTTGGGATTTTGACTGAGAATCTATAAGTGTGTTAGTGAATTTGGGTGTGAGTGTGAGTTGTGTTGAGAGTGAGTAATCCAGATTGTGGATGCCTACTTGTATGCTTGTTAGGGTTTGGAAATTTGAAGATGATAAGTGCTTAGAAGTGGCATTTACCCATTATACGTACCCTAAGAGTAGTGTTGAGTTGCGTGTGTGGAATAGGTGATTGGTCTCCCTCTATCTTTATCTTAGGTAGTGTTTGCATCTAAGAGTTGTTCATAATCTGCGATGATCATTGTGTCTACCCCCATCTTCGTTACTTGTTAGCTTTTATAGATGTGCGACAAATCCACTTCCTTCTGTTAATTATGGTCTCTTTCACTCCTGTGAAATGGTGTAAGCAGTAGGCGATTACTGCAAATCTTTAAGTTCTAAATTCTAACTTGCGATGGTGGTACCTCATTCTAATCGCAGAGCGGAGTGTAACTTCATTTGGTTTGGAAATATGTCGTCGCTCGATATTGTGTACATCTTCCTTTTATGCAAAATCCATTTGAGTTTTAAACCCTTTATTCGCAAGCCAATGCATGGAGGATTCGTTTTCAAATATTCTTTTGTCTTGTGGGAGTAGTGTCGGAGAGTTCCCCTCTCAAAAATCGCATGGTTATTCTTCATTTGTCATCCGAGTATGTTAGCTAATCGCTAAAATTCCTAGTTAGTTGGCCCAACCCTAGTGGACCTTGGAATGAAGGTTATCTTCTCTGAATGTATGTCCTTGAGTTTGTGTTAGGAAACCCTATGATGATAGGAGTAAGATGGGTGTGCATAGCTCTTTTTGATATTTTCTCTCTGTGGGTGTGTGATAGAATGGTTTGGGGTTATAAATTGTGGTATGAGTGTGGATGGTTCTGTGAAGTGAGATTGTGTATTGTGCATGTATCTTGAGAGTTGATTAGACAATGTGTCTTCTTGGGTCGACAACACCGACCAATATCTATATATTTTGGTATGACCGGTGTACCCGTGTCTCGTGATATGGGAATGACTAAGAAGGATTGATTTGATAAGGCGACTCGCCAGTGCATCTCAAAACCAAACTTCCTGGAGTCATTCTGGTACCACACTAGGTTTTGTGCGGGGTAGGTTGTGTGCGAGCTTTGGTGTCTTGATCTTTAGTTTAGTGGCTTGCGGTTTTCTAGTGCAATTATGGAGCTAAGTTGGCGTGACTACCATTATAGGTATATAGGTTTAACCCTGTGATATATGTGGTGACCTAGACTCGTAGTATGAAGTTGTAGGGTTAGTGTGATGTGTAGATGTCAGTGTTGGACTTATCCTAGACAAGTCTTGTGGTAGATTTTCCTTGGTCAAGTCTTAGACTGCCCATGTGTTTTGGATTCTCCCCATATTTCTAAGTTTTGCCACTGTAAGTTCCCGGATTGTAATCACGTCGAATCTAAATGTAATCTTATACTTCCTCTTAAAATTTTGAGGTCCTTTTAGTGCGAGGTTGGTTTCGAGATTAGTGTGATTGTGGTATATCTATTTATGAGTAGGCATAGTAATATAAGGTTGTGGTTGTGAGGAGAGAGTTGATTTTGGTTGTTGGATCAAGTAGGTGACCATAGTGGTGATGATCTCGTAGTACGTCCAGTTGGTTCTCTTCCTTGATGATAATTGGTCCCAAGTTCTATGTCGACTCTAAGCCCGGTATTATGATTCCCTCACTTGTTTCGTATTGGCATGTGCCATTGGCGCTCTATAAATAACGATTGCGGTGTTGTTAGGAGGTCATTTGAGTTGTGGGAGTTTTTCTTTGTGTTATTATGGCAGCAAGATCCTTGGTCCTCTTCTTATTGTTAAGTGTTCTTATCTTGTGAGTGACCAAATGTGGTGAAGCGTAGCGGAATCGTGGTGTTTTCTCTTATTCTGTGCATTCTTGTTCTAAAGTATAGCATTTCCTAGTGCTTTTGAGCGTCATCTTGCTATATCAATGTATTGGATACCTCTTGTGTTGATTGTGGTTAAAGGCCAAGATGGTTTGATCATCCTTGGTCCTTTGTTCTTATTGAGAGTGTAGCATTCCTTATCGTTTCGAAGTGCGTCTTTGCGGGAAATCTTGTGAGATTGTTGAAATTGGGTTCTTCTTTGCGAAATTCCTTGTTGGATTAGTCTCCGACTTGAAAATCCTCTTCAAAGTAATCAAGTCTTATTCTAAGGTTGAGAGCGTTGAGAGTGTAGTCGGCATTCTTTTAGCCGTGAATCCTTGCTCATCTAGATTTCGAAGACGAAATTTGTTTAAGGAGGGTAGTTTGTCATACTCCTAAAATTTTGAATTAAATTCCATGCGATTCTTATTCAATTTCTCTAAAATTTTGGTAAAATTTCTATTAAAATAACTCAAAATTTGTCTATCGAAACCTTCTCGGGACCCACTTTTTGAGTTCGAAGATGTTTGGGATGTTCGGGAATAGGTTCGGAAGTGTTTGTCGATGTTCGGGTGATTTCTACATTGTTTGGCAATCACATAAATTTAATTTGAGCAAGAAATCATCCATTTCCCCCTCCTTAACCCTATATCGAAATGTAGGGTGTCCCTCTTTCCCCACATGTTGAAATGATGACCTCTAGTTGGCCCAACCTTAACTATATTTCGATATGCAATTTGTCTTGCATATTGAAATGTAGTGAATCTGTCTCCCTCTCTTTGTGACATTTCAATATACACAAGAGTGTGTGTATCAAAATATCATACCTCTGCTGCCACCCTTCCTTGTGCATTTCGATATACACTGGGGGTGTATATCGAAATGTTTTTGTTGATTGATCTCCCATAGTGTTGCATTTCGATATACACCCTTGGTGCATATTGATATGCAAGTAATGTGTCCCCCCTCTTTCATTGCATTTCGATATACACCTAATGGTGCATATCGAAATACAAGCTCTCTGGTCCGAAATGCCTTGAGTGCATTTTGATATGCACATGATGTGCATACGATATGCATAATCATTTGGCCTTCTCAGCCTAGTCGCATATCGATATATGTAGGTACAGTAAGGGCATTTCGGGAACTTTGATTCGAGGCCATATATATCCCTCCTTCTCAATTTGCTCGACCAATACACTCAAAATGTATAACCCTAACCACAGCTTACCCTCTCTCTCCCACTTCAGGTTCGTATCTCTCCCTCTTCCACTCTCTCTCACTTCTCTCCTCTCTCTCCCATTCTAGGGACTTCTGGGCCAAGAGCCCTTCATTACCGATGAACTACAATTCATACTCTATGCATATCCGGTCTCGACTTCACCATTGGAGCTAAACTCTCACCTAGAGTTTGTATCGGGTCACTTATGAGGTAGAGTGGTCCAACCTCTTGTTTATGTATGTATTGTCTCTCTTCTCCCTTCATTTTATACAAAACCATTGTGATGTTGTGTATGGGTTCCCCCTAGGGTCTTGATTGAGTCTAAAAGTCCATTGTAGGACACCTAAATTAGTGTGTTTGACCTCCCTTTGTAATAAATTTGGCACTTCTTCGATTGGTTTTGAAAACCCCTAAATTTTTATAAAACCCAATTTCACGTGTATCATGGAAATCGGGAAAATGGATTTGGTCCATTGATTGGGTTAAATTGATTCTTGTAACATTAATTGGTACATTGAAAAGAATGTTGCAAATCTTAAATTAGTCCTTGGTTTGATTAGGGCTAACGTAGAAGGAATGAGTAAATCATGTTTAGGTCAAAGTAGTGTGATTAGGAGGTTTTTGCCCTAACCTAATTGAATTGAGAAGGAAAATGAATTGAATATGAAAGTGACCTTAAAACATGAAGATTTCTTGGGTTGGCTATATGTGGAAAATTTGTTTCCCAGAAATGGGCTTATGATGACATTCCTTGGGTGATCGCTCCACCCACGACATTGTGCACAATGGGGGCCTCACTATCCTATTTCGACGGGTCGAGTAATACGAGGAAATTATTGTGGGTAGTTTAATCAACGGACTCCTACTTCGTACTAGCTAAAACCTAATAAATCGTTCTAATATTGATAATGAGATTTTCCTTGAATTCGTCAAGGATGACACTTAGCACTCATGTTGATATCATCATTATGGAGGAAAATGTGGTTTGGAAATTAAATTTATAATGTGTCGGCCATTGGAAACCCTTAGCTTGTTAAGGATTTGATTCACATGAAATCCCTTTTGATATTGTCAACTTAATGAAAATGGAAAAATATCTAGTAATGTTGTTAGTCTCCTTTAAATTCCTATGGATCCTCATGTATATATCACATGCTTATTTCTGTACACCAACACGCACTCACGACCATCATATATATCTTTTGTTTGAATTTCTCTACTAGGCATTTGCTTAACTCTCTATTTTTAGGTGTGGAGATCCATGCTTGACTTGGATTTGGAGTCCAAGGACTTAGAGGATAGTTTGGAAGACATCATTGGTGGTTTATTGTTTTTAATTATTTGTATTTCATTTCTTTCCTGTAATTGTACCCGAACACTTAATTTGTAAAGTGATGACCCTCATTTGGGATTTGTATGCGATGCATGTCATTCATTCCATTAACTTTATTATGGGTTAGTAATAGTTGGTTTTAGTTATTTTATCTCTTGATGCCTTCTTTTCCTCTCTTTAATTATATATTACAAAATGGTTTAAATTTTTCGGGTTGTTACATGAACAGTAAATCAAAAACTAGTTTCACAAATTAAATCAAATACAAACCAAATCCAAGGAGATTCAGTTCCAAACTTATGAAATAAATTTGTTAGTATCTTATAAACATTTTAGAGTCATTTATATGTTCTACAATCGAGTAAACGAGGAGAAATCGAGTAAAAACCATAAAAAGTTGAAAATCAGCTGATTCGGGTTACCGATAACCTAGCTAGATGTGATTATCGGTAACTAATTAAATGGAAATTAACTTAAGTATGTTGGTTACCGGTAACTTGGCTTTATGTGGTTATCGGTAACTAGTCAATCGAGGTTGGTGTCTGTGTATAGAGGTGTATACTAAAGGTGTGTGAGTGTATGAGAGGTGTGCTGTGTGTGCGGGTATTTTGATGTATTGTGAGTGCAGGTGTTATGAGTGCAGACGTATTGTGTGGTTGTGTGTGGGATGTGAGTGTGAGTGTGTATGGGTGGGTAGGTGTACTATGCGGGAGGTTGTGAATGTTCAAAAAGTAGTATATGTGTGCAAGAGTCTGTGTAACACCCTGAAAATTTTAAACCATTTTTAAGAGATGTATTGAGCACAATAAACAACTAATAATGGTAATCTAATACCAATCCCAATACAGTCCATGTGATGTATAGATAGAAGTCACAAGTATATACAAGGAGTCTTCAAACAAAATATTACAAACCAAGTGTTCTTTAAAGTAGAAAGTACAAGTGTGAAAATTAAAAGAACTAAATGCTCATCCATGAGCAATGCCTCCAATGATCTTTAAAAGATGCCTAGGAACTCCACTCCAAGCTATGTCATAGGTTTTTTTACCTAAAAATAGAGGATTAGGCAAAGCCTAGTAGAGAAACTCAAACAAGAGATGTATATGATGGTTGTCGGTGCACATCGGTATATAGAAATAAATAGATGATGCATGCATGAGGACCCGAAAGATTTTATGTCACAACTCGTATTTTTATAAATAGTTTCCAAGAATATATTCATTCTTAAAATAAATCTATCGATCCCCGGTTGAAGTTCATGGGGCCATTTGCCTCTAATTAACGTTTGAAGCTCATTTGGATTATCATTCTAAGTCTTAAAATTCGTTTGAGGACTCTACGCTTCAAATATCCATCTCTAATTGAGTCCAATGTCGTTTTGTAGTGAGTTCAATTGGTTCTCGAGGGTCAGGGATTGGTTTGGGGTGTCTCGATATGGCCTAGGATGGATTTGGACCTCAAAAACCAAATCTGGTGCTTGTGCACCGGTTGGTGCACCGGTACATAGTTGCTTTCTTGTGCAGTTGGCCCAGCTGCACTGATTGAACACTTAGTTGCACCAGTGCAAAGTGGGTTGGATTAGAAGCTTGGACGGCTGCACCGGTTGGTGCACCGGTGCACAGAGTATTTGTAAGGCTTGTGCACCGGCTGGGGCAAATTCTACACCAGTGCACAGGGCTCCTGACTGAGCTTTTTTATGCTCATTAAGGGCATTTTGGTCTTTCCACTTGGGGTCAGTATATATATCAATGTGAGCACAAAAACCCTTATTTTCCCCCAGGTTTAGCTGTCTCTACCTCCCATGTAAGTCTCTTTCTCTCCCTCTCTTTTCCTCCCTTATTCTCTTTAATTTTTGGGATCTTTCTCCTAGGATTTAGAAGAAATCCTCCTCATTAACATTGATGAGCTCGTCGAAGGCTATGCATCTATGGTCTCGGTTCGTGGCACTATGAAGAATCCCTCATTTAGGGATTTTGAGATCTAATGGTTCCGGTGGGTAAAATCTCTCCTCCTCCCTTGTATGTGTATGCGATTGTTTTTATTTCATTCATGGGAGTAGTTTTGAGGTTAGTGGGGTTGGATTGGTCTATGGGGTGCCTAGGGTTACCTTGTGATGGAATATTGGTGATTGCGTGGCATATGGAAAGTCTAGGGAGTCAAACAAGTGGTTATTGAACTTGTGCCCACAAGGTGTTTAATAAAATTCCTAACTAAGGTCATGGACTAACTTAGTGGAAATTAAGTGTTTAGTTGTGGTCAATTGGGTTTGTGTGTCACCCTAGAATAATGCGAGTGTTGTATATTTGACAAAATGCATAAAAGGGGGTCTTGATGTCAAATTGTGGTTACGGGAAGTCTAGTGAAGTCCTTGGTGTCATGAAGTAGTCTTGGAGTCCTTGAGTTGTAATCGAGTCGAGCTTTAGGGCACTATGATGATGAGTTGTCTTAGAACATATGTATGGATGAATTGGGCAATAGAGGACTTAGATGGCATTGGTAGACCATCGGAACTCATTGGACACCAAGTGTCCGATGAAATTTCAATAATGGTCGTTGAATCAAATTAAAGGCATACGTGACTCGCCTAGGTGCCTTGAGTAGGAACCATAGTGTTGGGATGGTCTTGGGTCCCTTCTTATATTCTCGGTGTATGGACTTAGTTGAAAACCCAAATGGCAAAGATGTAATTGGTAAGGTAGTCTGAAATACTGTTAGCATCGACTTGGGATCCCCCTTGGTGCCATTATAGTTGAGAATGTTAGAACGATTGGTTTATTCCCTTGGTGTCGTCAAGGTGGAGTGTTGGTCTTGAAGTACTTAGTTGAATGTAAATTGGCACAATCGATTGTCTCTCTTGGTTCGGTCAAGGTGGAGTTGAGATTGTAACAAGTTAACTAAGTGACTTAATATATTTAATGAATGTCAAATGTGGAGGATGTGCCCTACGAGGGCTACTCACACCAAATCTAAAATCCTTCACTCTTGATCCACAAACATAATGGAATCAATCGAAAATGGGATCACTTAACGACATGGAATCAAAGGATAACTTGGCCCTCCCAATGAATTGGGGAACGACAAATTAGTTATGTGGGAATGGACTTATGACGGGATTCCCTGGATGGTCGCTCCATCCACGACATTGTACACAATGGGGGTAACTTGACCCTCCCAACGAGTTGGAGAATGACGGATGAAAAGGATAGTGTATTGACAAGACACTATACCAAACTCACCCAAATATGATACGAACATTGATTATGATTAAAGAAAAAAGGATAGGATAAATCAAGAATGGATTTATGATGAGATTTTTGGATTTATTCATGTAATAACTTTATGGAACGATTCTCAAATACATTGAGAGAAATGAAAGGGTAAATCAAGAATGGACTTATGAGGAGATTCTTGGATTTATGCCTACTGTAATGTTTTTGAAACACTTCAGAAGATACGAAGGAATGCGCAACAATAATGTGGAAATAACCTTAAATCGTCCAAATATCTCAAAGTGGTACTTGAACCAAATCCAACGTCTAAGGTTAGAATGTATCGTGTGGTATGCTAGTGATTGGTATCTTGGTAGAGTAGTCCGTAGTCCTTTTTTATTAGATACGTGTGATGGCATTGTCCCGATAGAAAAAGGATTCGGGTTATGCGAGTTAGTTGCATTCTAGCGAGATAGTTCTTGGTTTCTGTTTATAGAGGTTTAGGGTGGTCTTACCCTAGTAATGAAAGTAAGCATTATGCTTTGGTGGTGGTCCATTTCAGTTGAGTCTTTGAGACTTTAGTAATAAGTTCAGGTGATATTGAGGATATGAGTCATTATCCATTGTCGGTTGTATATTCGGGTTTAGAGTTCCTTGAGGAGTTTCAGTCTCTTTATGCACTTGGGTTTTCTCTCATCTTTGCATGCTTGCTTGTGAACACTTGTGCACATACTCTCCATATGCATGCACGATATTAGTAGTGGTTTTTCTCACTGAGCATGTGGAATGCTCAGACCCTCCTTCCCTTTCCCCAGTTTTTTTCGTAGAGATAGGAGACTTTGTTGATTGGAGTTCAAGTCAGCTGCCGGGCTTTCTTGGGAGCTCTGCCACTTTAGTTTCAGTTACATTTCTTGTACCATTGTACTTCACTTTCAGTTGTATCAGTTATAGATAGCCTTGTACTACTGTTGTAACCTGATGTTGTATCTCTTTTCTTCTGCTTTGTATCTTGTATCATCTTATATCCTGTCTGGTTATCTGCACTCTTTAGCTTTTGTATATCAAGTGGCTCTTCCCAATTTATGTATTATCCATTTTAATGATTTCAAAAAAATAGTTTGAAAATCCAGGGTGAACAATCCTTTCTGACCAGTTGAAGGTTCCAAAAGGCTTACTCCCAGGCACCAACTTTCAGCTCGACAGAGGTAGAAGTGCGCAGCTCGGCAAACTTCTCTCCTCTGCACGGTAAAGAATAAGCCAGCTCAACAAGAATAAGGTAGCAGGCCCACACTCTTGGAAACTTATCATTCTTTCTCTTTTTCTGGTCCCACAATAATTGTATTTTTGTATTTTCTTATTTCTTTTATTTGCCCGATGTGTATGGTTTCTAGAACTTTCTTCTTTGGGGCCTATTTTATCGGTGGCCTATGTTTTGTACTTAAGGTTTCTTTCCCTTTTAAGTTTTCTTGTCCGCCCTATAAATAGGGGGCTCGTGTAATGGAAAGGTTGTTGAATGTTTAAAAAAACTTGAGTCAGGCATTGTGCTTGTTCAAACCCCCATTCCCCTTCGGTATTCATTTAGTGAATCAACGATCGAGTTTGAAGCCATTTATCTGGATATTTTTTGAGAATCAACAGATTAGCGAGCCTTGATCTTGGTACTGGCTTACCAATCAACAGACATCGAGAAGAGGATTACACCGATAATCTTCGAATTCAATGGAAGCATCCTGTTTATCTTATCTTTTCTTTTTCTGCTGCATCACCGGTCCCTTGTGACCTTGGTCATCGTTTGGTGTTACATTCGTCCCTTGGAACCTTTCGAGTTTGGGAGAATTAGTTATTTCCCCTAGTTAGAGCCTGAGTTTTCTTGTGGTTATGAGAGCTTAGGCATATCGATTCGTTTGAGTTTAAGTTTTTCCATAGTCCCATAAAAAATCTTGAGGTGTTGTCAAGGTTTTACAATATTTCTCTTTAAGGGGTATGACCCGTTGGTTATAATCTTTTGTAAGATCGACTTAGCTTGGTTAGCCATAGGTCTAAGTTGAGGTTTTGGAGTTGTCTCATTTTAGCCTTTGGCTTAAGGTACGAGCTGCGATGTAATTGTTACTTGCTTAATGCTCTATCTCGTGGTCGAAATGGTCAAATTGGCCATTTGGAGTCCTATATTCGGTGGCCATGTATTGGTCTTAGGTGTATTTTCATTTAATGATCTAGGCGATTGATGAATTCGCGTGTGTGCATCGTAATTATCCTAGTATTTCCCTTGTTATATGATCCAATTGAGACCAACTCTTGGCTCATTACGATTCGTGAAACCCTCTCTACGTTCAAAATCGTTAGTATTGGCATTGGAGTAGCACAGTGGAAGCGTGGTGGGGTACGACTACGATGGCATGAAGAAATATTCTAAAGATCTCAAAATCTCCGTTGGAGAGGAAACTTTTTCCCTACTCCTCCCCGTGCGATGTTGCGAATGTAGTTCAAAGCAGTTAGTCTTGGGTGACATGTTTGTTTCCCAATCTATTTCCAATTTTTGAATCTTGTCCCGTCTTGCGCTTGAGTTGATTAGTTCGAAGGATTATATGTGTAGAAGCTTGAATCCGGTTTGCAAATTTTATTCAAACATTTGTTGTGAGGCAATGGAGTTATAATCTAGCATTTCTCTTGTTGGTGATTCCTTGACATCGGATCGATGTCCTCCTTGTGCTCGTTGCTCTTGTTGTACTTGCTGTCGCGCCGGGAAAATTCTTCCGCCTCCCTTCTTCGCTTCCGCCCGAGGTTTTCGGGGGTCACGTTTCCGGATGGCGTACTTTGACTTTTCGGGGTTTAATGCGATGTTTGAAAA
>NMUG010007926.1:0-11865 GCA_002855965.1 Monotropa hypopitys | reverse complement strand
TCTTCTAATGGCATATTGATTTAGTGTTAGTTAAAAATAATTATTTTGATGTTATTGTCTTCTTTATCACATTTTATGAACCAATTGGTATCTTACTTGATATTGAAAATTTATTCTATCTCATATCCCTTCCTATGCACCATGAAATTTTTTCGGGGGGAGATAGGTGTATGTACCTTGATATATATCATTCTTAGGCTATATATTTATGCTTAACTAGTCATATTCTTATCTTGCATAGCCTATAAAATAGATATCCCTAAATTGTCATATGCCTTAACATGCTTGTATTTATTTTGACAATGAATTTAGGGGGAACTGTTGGAGGCCGAACTCTCAGGAGGCCGGAGCCACGACCTCCTCCAGGAGGACCACAGCTCAGGCCAGCCAACATGCGGCCGAACAGATCTTAGCCGGCAATAGGGTCTCTCTGGGGCTCTCTCCGACCCGGAGACTCAAAGCCCATAGGAGGTGCCTAGTCAAATGAACTCACAGTCAAGGTCAAGCGACCGAGCAGAGCAACGGCTGATGTCAGAGGCTCCCCTGGAATAACTTTTGTGCAGAGGTCTTTTAGCACAGGATGGCATGGCCTACAACAAGCAACGCCGAAGCAACTCGCTTCGTCCAGACAGGACAAAATGCCTTGTTCATAGCAAAAATTCCCTCGGAGACAGCATTCCGGGTATTGCGCACATGGCAGCCACACGCCTAACACAGAATCAGCCTTTCCGTGATTCCCGCTGCATGTCAGATGTACTTTATCATTTTTTCTGTCACCCAAGGTTGTCAGGCGGTGCCACCTGATATTGTCGGAACCTAACGGTCGGCCACGCGCTCGTACACTCAGAGGGAACAGGCGCACTGCCCCATGCCGCATGTGGGCGGCTCACCCGTGCCGAAGCGCGTAGCCAACACTCTCCGATGCTCTATATAAGGAACCTGACATTCAATGCATGGTACACACTCTCATTCTAGCCCAAGCTCTGCCAAATTACTTTCTCTCTCTACATTCCTTTGTTGACTTTGCCATCGGAGGGTCCACCGGCGACGCCGCCGGTAGCCTAACGTTTGTTTCCCGTACATCTAGGTCCAGCCACTCATCTCCATCGTTCACAGCAGCGAACCACCGCAGGAAAGGCTTACCCCCCAACAATTGGTGACTCTGCTGGGGAAAACCTTTCTCTAAGACTCAGATCACCATTGTGAGGTTGGAAATGACTTCCAAAGACAACCAGTCCAGCGGTAGAAGGAACAAAGGGGAGGAGGTAGCCAGGACCGGGGACTCTGCTCTTCACACTCCTGAGCGTGTCTGTGCCAGCGATGCCAGCTACCACTCCAGTGAGTGTCTAGACCCTCCGGCCAAGCTAACCACGAGGCAGTATATTCGTCAACTGGAGGGCGATCTGGGCCAAAGGGATCACCAAATTGATGCCCTCATCAGAGAGATGACCCTCCTAAGGGAGGCTACCGAAAATAAAAGGGCGGCACCTGCACTAAGCCATGCCGAGAGAGACGACAGGGAGTACCAGGAGCCGTCCCAGAGCAGGAGCAGGTCTCAGCAAACCAGGCCTTCGGCCCTGAACAGGCTGGGGGGAAGGATAGAAGAAATCCCTCTCCGGGAGAGGGACAACGAGGACCGTCGCGTCAGGCACTGGGTCTCACCTCCTCGGCCCAGGGACAAGCGTTCAGTTTCAAATGCCAGGCCACCGGTGTTCGATCGCCTTGGCCCAAATGCAGTCCCAGCGGCTCAAAGGAATCTTCAGGCCCGAGATCAGTCACCGCCCAGGCCTAGGAGGCACGACGGCCAGAGAGGCAGCCAGTTCTCAGAGCAGGAGGTTAGCCAAAGGAGGGGAGTCCTGCCAGCTCGGACCTATGAGCCGTGCCGACAGGACAGAATTGCCTGCACTCCATTCTCTCCTGAAATCGAAGCTACAAGGCCACCGGTGGGCTTTTCAGCCCCAAAGTTCAACAAATACGATCCCAAGATGGATTCGTATACTCACATAGTGCATTTCAGGCAGATGATGTCCCTCTAATTCTGGGAAGATGCCTTGATGTGCAAGCTTTTTCCATCCAGCCTCGGCGAGGTTGGGTTACTTTGGTTTGACCGACTCCCAGTGGGGTCCATCTCCTCATGGAGAGACCTCTCAACGGCCTTCCTTGCTCGGTTCATTACCAGTACCAAAGTCAATAGAGAGGTTGATTCCCTTCTTGGCCTTCGGCGAGCAAGGTCAGAATCTCTGCGCCAATACGCAGCCCGGTATTGGGACCTCTACAATGAGATTGAGGATTGCGATCAAAAAATCGCAGTTACATCCTTCAAGCTCGGCCTGGACCACTCCAGCCGAGAGTTCGAAGATCTGATGCTTTTTCCTCCGGCAACGATGAACGAGCTCATGGCCAGAATCGAGCTCCATGCAAAATTGGAGGAGGCCAAGGAAGAGCGAAGCAGAGCCGACCAATGCTCCGGCCATGGTTCCAGCAGCCACAACAATTCGGTCAGAAGAAAATAGACCAATACCATCCAGCCGGGGGAACCACGGACCTACAAGCCATACGAGTATAGGTCTCATACCACTGTCTTCAAACAGCCAACCTTCATGCTCCTCCGCAAAATCGAGAAGGAGACATACTTCAGGTGGCCAGAAAAGAGGTTAGGAGCTCAGAGGGGTGGCAACGACAAATTCAGATGCTCTTACCACAGGGAAAAGGGCCACCTCATCACCAACTGCCGAGCCTACAAAGATTTTTTAGAAGAGTTGGTCACCGCCGGCCATCTTGGGGAGTTCATTGATACGGGGAAGACGGCCACTGCTGCGCCGAAGGAAGACCCCAAGCCGGCCTTGCGAATTATCAATGTGATCCACGGGATAATGGATCACCGACGAGAGGAGCAGCTTCGGTGTGAGCTCCAACAGATCGAGGCAAAGGAGATTCTTGCCGTCTAGCCTATGCCGAAGAAGCCGAAGCCGGACTCAAGGTATTCTATCACTTTTTCTTCTAGAGATTCTGAAAGGGTCCAACATCCCCACGACGACGCGCTAGTCGTCACCTTGCAAATTGCCGACTGTCAGGTCAGTAGAGTCCTTGTTGACCTCGGCAGCTCGGCAGACGTCGTGTATTACTCCCTGTTCAGGAAAATGGGATACAAATCAGAGGACCTACTACCGACTGACGTGACACTAGTAGGGTTTAACGCGGCATCAGTCTGGCCGCTCGGCAAGATTACCGTACCAGTGACCATTGGCACGGTCACAACTGAGGTGGAATTTGTGGTAGTCGACGTCCCGTCACCCTACAATGTTATTTTGGGCCGAACATGGGTACATAGCATCAAAGAAGTTGCCTCCACATACCACCAGGTCATCAAGTTTATTGGCTCAAGAGGCATGGAGGAGCTTAGGGGAGACCAAGCCTCGGCCAAGCAGTGCTATATCGCCGCCGTCAAGGGTAAAGTCACCCCCGAGCAAGTCCACTGGGTGGAGGTCCCAGATCAACCGGTGCTAGAGGACGTCGGTTCAAGTGCCTCGGCTAAATCCATTGAGGACCTTGACACCGTCCTTCTTAGCGCCGACGATCTGGAGCGCTTCTTTCTTATCAGCTCAGAGATGACCGAGGAGGACAAGGCGGCAACAATCAACTGCCTCAAGCGAAATGTTGAGATATTTGCCTGGTCGCCCTACGAAATGCCGAGTGTAGACCCAGAATTTATCATCCATCATCTCAACGTCCGGCCAGAGTGCCGTCCCGTCGTACAGAAAGCCAAGCGATCAACAGCCGCTCATGTTGATGCGAGAAGTACACTACCCCACCTGGTTAGCCAACATGGTGGTGGTCAAAAACAAGACCGGCAAGTGGAGGGTTTGTGTTGATTACACTAACCTCAATGAAGCTTTCCCCAAAGACAGCTTGCCTGTTCCGAGGATTAATCAGCTGGTTGACGCAATGGCCGGGCACCCCAGGATGAGCTACATGGATGCTTACCGAGGGTACCATCACATAGCCATGTTCGGCCCAGATCAGGAGAAAACAGCGTTCATTACGCCAAGGGGGCTATTCTGCTACCGAGTAATGCCCTTCGGCCTGAAGAATGCCGGAGCAACTTATCATAGAATGGTCACGAAAATGTTCAGCTCTCAGCTCGGCGACACAATGGAGGCCTACATAGATGATATGGTGGTCAAGTGCAAGGCCGAAGAAAACCACCTGGATGATCTTCAGAAGGTGTTTGATATATTGAAGAAGCACAAGCTCTGGCTCAACGCTTCAAAGTGTGCCTTTGGAGTTAGCTCGGGAAAATTTCTGGGCTACCTTGTGACGCGCCGAGGCATTGAGGCCGACCCCTCTCAAGTTTCGGTCATCAAGAAGATTGAAGAGCCCAAAACCTTGAAAGAGGTGCAGAAACTTGCAGGAATTGCCGCAGCACTCAACCGGTTTATCAGTAGATCCTCGGACAAATGCCAGCCATTCTATGAGGTATTGAAGAAAAATAGCCGAAGACATTTTCTATGGACTGATCAGTGCAGGGAGGCCCTCGGCAATCTCAAAGAATACCTATCTTCGGTTCCCCTACTTGCGAAACCAATGCAGGGGGAAGAGTTGTACCTATACCTGGCCGTCACTCCACATGCCGTCAGCTCAGCACTGGTTCGGCAAGAAGGGCTTGAGCAGTAGCCGGTCTACTTCTCTAGAAAATCTCTCATCAGTGCCGAGACCAGGTACCTTCCTCTTGAAAAACTCGCGTATGCTTTGGTTATTGCTTCCAGGAAACTAGCACCGTATTTCCAGGCACATACTATTATTGTCTTGACCGAGTTCCCTCTTCGGACGTTGCTCAAACGTGCCGATCTTTCTGGACGGCTCACCAAGTGAGCTGTGGAATTGGAAAACTTTGACATCAAGTTCCAACCCAAGACTGCCATCAAAGGTCAAATCCTGTCCGATTTCCTTGCGGAATTCTCTCCTCGGCCAGAGGAACCTCAGGCTGACAAAGCCCTTGCCGAAGAAGTTCTGCCGGAGTCGCTGCAAAATCAGGACTCGTGGAGAATGTTCGTCGACGGAGCATCAAACTGCCGAGGGAACGGAGCTGGAGTTGTTCTCATTTCTCCTGAGGTCATCACTCACGAATATTCCCTCCGGCTCAACTTTAGCGCCTCCAACAATGAGGCAGAGTATGAAGCACTTCTGGCCGGACTGAAAGCTGCTGAGGAGCTAGAGATTCGGAGCATCAATATTTACAGCGACTCTCAGCTCGTGGTCAACCAGGTCAACGGTGACTACGAGTGCCGAGACGAGCGAATGGGAAGATATATGCAGAGAGTCAAAGAAAGAATGGGGCTATTCAATCAAATCCAATTTTAGCAGGTCGGTAGGGAACAAAACGCTCATGCCGAC
This sequence comes from Monotropa hypopitys, assembly GCA_002855965.1. Lineage (NCBI taxonomy): Eukaryota > Viridiplantae > Streptophyta > Magnoliopsida > Ericales > Ericaceae > Monotropa > Monotropa hypopitys. Next base: position 6,471 of record NMUG010007926.1, on the reverse strand, counting down.
GCTCTAGCCGGAATAGCCTCAGCAGCAGAAGTCAGAGAGCAGAGGACGGTCAGCGTCCAAAGCCTAGATCATCTGAGCATTGAAGCGCCGAAGCAGCAAGCCATCTTCTTCATCGGCCAAGATCCCAGCTGGATGGACCCAATCATCGCATTTCTGAAGGACGGCTCACTTCCAGAAGACAAGAGAGAGGCCCACCGAATCGTCCATAGGTCGGCTCGGTTCTGGCTACACCCTCAGGAGAAGCTATACAGATGGTCGTTCTCAGGACCGTACCTCCTTTGTGTGCATCCAACATTGGTGGAAGGAGTATTGCAGGAGCTCCACGCCAGCAGCTGCGGAGCACATACTGGAGGAAGATCAATTGCACACCGAGCTATCTCCCAGGGATACTGGTGGTCGAAGATGATGGAGGACGGGGAGCGAATAGTAAGGAAGTGTGATTCATGCCAACGGTTCTCCCCAATCATCATATAACCTACCGAGGAGCTCACACCATTGACCAGTCCATGGCCTTTCGCTCAGTGGGGCTTGGACATCGTCGGCAAGCTTCCTACGGCACCAGGAGGCTTCAAATTTCTGATCACAGCAACGGATTACTTCTCCAAATGGGTCAAAGCCGAGCCGTTGATTACTATAGAAGACAAAGACATGAAGAGATTTGCCTGGAAGAACATTGTCTCCCGCTTCGGCATCCCATACGCCTTCATCTCGGATAACGACACTCAGTTTGTGGGGGACCTCTTCACCAACTTCTGTGCCGAGCACAGAATCAGATTCTATAACTCGACCCCTCACTACCCACAAGGCAACAGTCAAGACGAAGCATCCAACAAGACCATCGACAGCGGTATCAAGAAAAGATTGAAGGCAGCAAAGGGAAGGTGGGCCGAAGAACTCCCCGGTGTTCTTTGGGCCTACTGAACCACCCCTCGGCGCTCCACAGGGAAAACTCCATTCTCTTTAGCCTTCGGCATGGAAGCAGTCATCCCACTAGAAGCCGGGTTGCCAATAATCAGAACCAAAGGATTTGACGAAGCCACGAACAACGCAGCAATTGAAAAGTACCCGGACCTGACCGACGAAAGAAGAGACTCGGCTAGGATCAGACTAGCCGCCTACCAGCAAGGAGTAGCCAGAAATTTCTCACGGACGGTCTGGCCCAAGGCATTCAAGTTTGATGATCTTGTCCTAAGGAAGGTGGTGGGAAACAAGAAGAAGAGTTCAGACGGAAAGCTCGGTCCCAACTGGGAGGGGCCGTACAGAGTGGTCAGACACGCAGGCACCGGGACTTACCGACTCGAAGAGCTTAACGGCACTCCTATACCGAGGCCATGGAATGCTACAAATCTCAGATTGTACTATCACTGACCATGTAGTCTGGCCGAGGGCCCGCAGTCAATAAAATTTCTATTTGCAAAAAATACTCCCTCAAAATTCTCATCTCTCTCTTCGGTGCTATATCACCGAGGCAGCTCATAGTTGTCGTTTATCTCCAAAGCGCACATGCAGCTCCTCGGTGGCTTTGCTGAGGAAGCTTACAACTCTTCGGTGCTATACCGCCGAAGCAGCTCATAGTTGCCGTTTATCTCCAAATCGTACATGCAGCTCCTCGGTGGCTCTGCTGAGGAAGCTTACAGCTCTTCGGTGCTATACCGCCGAAGCAGCTCATTGTTGTCGTTTACCTCCAAAGTGTGCATGCAGCCCCTCGGTGGCTTTGCCGAGGAAGCTTACAGCTCTTCGGTGCTATACCGCCGAAGCAGCTCATAGTTACCGGTTATCTACATAGCTCACCCGCAGCTCCTCGGTAGATCTGTCGAGGGAGCTTGCAGATCTGCGGCGCCACATCGCCGAAGCACTACAAAAGTTACCATTTATATGGAAAATGTACAAGTATCACTCAGACAAGCGCCGAAGCAGCCCGCAGTTTGCAAACAGCGAAGAATTTGACCGAATCGAGGAAAACGCCTTGGTTAATCAAAGCCTTTTCCTTGGTTGGAGGAAGTCGTTAGAATAACAAAAAGATAGTCGTGCATACATGAAAGTTCAAACAGAAGTTCATTGATGATAAGACAAAAGGAGCCGGCCACAGACTGGCTCGGCCCCAAAACAAAAATAAAAAAAGGAGAAGCACAAAAGGATCAGGCGGTGGGCTCGGTAGGGCGAGCAACAGTGGTGCTGGTACCAACAGCTTCGGTCGCAGAAGCAGCGGGAGTCGGCCTGGGAGGTAGGAGCCAAGCCCCATCCTTGGAATCCTTCATGAGGGGGATGTCCCCCACACCGGAAGTACTGTCCTCGGCCCCAAAGGACACCTTGGTGCACACCCAGCCCCTCTGGAAGCACCTCTCCTTGATCCTGACCATCTGCTCTCGGCACTGGTTCGCGGCCTCTTCAAAGTCGCGGTTGTACTCCGCAGTGGCCTCTGCAGCGGCCTTCCCCTTCTCGGCCTCCACCTCCTCCTTCAGACGGAGGTTCTCGGCCTCCAGATCAGCGATCCGGAAAGTCTTGGCGTAAAGCTCGGCCACATTTATCTCGACGGTCGTCTGCATCGCCGCGGCCTTATTCTGCAGCTCGACCAAGGAGCTCCTCGCCTCGGCCGCCTCCTTCTTACCCGCTTCGGCCGCCTCACCAGCCTTCTGCCGAGCGACCTGGAGATCAAGAATTCGCTGGTCCACGCCAGCGCCGGCAGCCATCATGTGCAGAAAGGACAAATATTACCAAAACTACACCGAAGCAAAAGTTCAACTGAAAAGGGGTAAAATATTTACCTTGGCACCATAGTACATCATCGTCCAGAAATAGGACCGGGGGCCTTTGGGAAGGTGCTCCATCTCCCTCGGCAGAGTAAAGGCCTGGAGTAGCACCATCGCCACGCCGGGGCGGTCATCAAGCTTATCGCCCTCCTCGGCAGCAATACCTTCAAATGAGAGCTTCGGCTCCCACAGCGCCACCTCCCTCCGAGAAGACCCCGCCGTCTCCACGGTTGTAGGATCAAGGATGGTAGCCTTCCCCGCCGCAGCCAACGAGTGCTCAGACGTCGGCACCTCCTGAGACAATCGGGCCCTCTTATGCTGAACCCGAGTCCTGGTCAGCTTCTCCATGACCACGCTTGCCCGGCCACCAGTTGGCGGCTCCTTCAAAATTGCAATGAGGGGCTCGATTATTCCCTCGGTCCCATCATCCTGGAACTCCATATCGAGGTCGATCACCTTCTTCGGCCCCATGTCAACCTCTTCAATGGATGGTGCAGCGGAGTGCTCAGTTGATGGCACAGATGAGGGCTCGGCGGGTGGCACAACTGAGGGCTCGGCTGAGTGCCTAGTGGATGTCTCGGTTGGAGAGGGTCGCGGTCGAAGAGTGTGGGTGTAGGTTGGAGTGTACTCCAACAAAGTCGGGGCCGAGCGTCTCGCCTCTGGCAGAGCAGAAGCGGCCTTTACCTTTTCAACGTCGGCCACATTCTTCAAGCCACTCAGAACCCCGGCGTCTGCACGGAATAGAGCAGATTAGAAAAATCCGAGAAGAGAGATCAGATTAAAGGAAGAAGCTTCAGCCGAAGTAACAAAACTTACTAGGGACACCCTGTAGAAAAGGTACGGTATACACGTGCCCCGACCCATAGTGAAATGGAATGAAGAAATGGCCGGAGACGATTATCACATCATCGGCATACTTGTCTGAATCCGGCAAGCTGGCAATCAGGCCGGTCTGGCTAGGCCTCCGGCCCACGTAATACTTTTTGTTTTTCTAGTTGAAGCCGATGAAGTAGCAACCGAAGATATCCTCGAAAGATAGTTGGTCCGCCGGCAGAAGGGTCTCGTTCAACTTGGCTATCCCTAGAAGAATTTTGAAGGTATTGACTGTCACTTGGAACGGAGTGATACCAAGTGAGCCGAAGAAACGGGTGAGAATGGGTTGAAAAGGGAACGGAACTCCCCCCTCAACGGTAGCAACTATGGGCACAAGAATGTGTTGCGGTCCTTGTTCTTTGTGACCGACGGGGGCTAGCAGAAGGTTCACATCAGCTGGGACCTCGTATTCCTCCCTAAAGTGCTGAAGGTCTTCAGGAGAGTCCAAGAGCTGCCTGAACTTGTCGGACCTCTTCTTCGGCGCCATTTGTTGGATCTGAAAAGAACGCAAGCAAGAGGGCACCGTTAGTCGGTCCAGCATCGACCAATGCAATGAAGCGCAGGGAGGCAACTCGGCTCGGCCAAGTTCGGTTTGAATGTTCATCTCCCCCACCACGAAGTCCAGAAGCTCGCGAAGGACTTCCAGACTATGGAAGCGGCATAGAAAAACAACCTAAAGAGCGCCGCTAAATCGACAGGAGAAAGGAAGATTGGCGTTCACGGCCAGATCCAGTTCGGCCAGGCCACGAACGGTCGGGTGCGTCGTCTTCAACCTTGCAACCCAGAAGCATGTGGAAAGCTTCCAGGCTGCAACAATGGCGGACAGACCAGGCACTCAACCTGAACAGTCGCTAAATCGACTTAGAAACAGGAAACAAACGCCGTCAATGTACAGATGATAAGTAGACGCTTACCAGGAAGATGAAAGGAGGGCTGGAAAGATGAAGAAGACAAGGCAGGGGCTGGAACAGGTCTCGCCAAAAATCGCCTGGGAGCTCGCCGAAAATCGCCTAAGGATTCGAGAGAGAGGTAGCGGGAAGGGTCTGGAAAACCCTAAGCGACGTTTTTATAGGCGGCAACCTGGAATCCAAAATTGGGTGACCGGCCGAACCGCCCCAACCGGTCACCATGCGGTTTCATCATTGCGCCGCCTCGAAAATTATGTCGGTACAAATAAATCTGACACCTCATGATGGCGCTGTCCCATCTGCCGCAGCGCCAGCCAACCACAGCGTGACACGAAGACTGCCCAACCGCCAGATAAAGCATGTGGTGACCGATGATGCGATATCTATCCGCGTGACGTCACGTCAGACGCGCCATCTCCCCAGAGCGCGACATGTCAGCGATTTCAAAATGACAGTTCATTAAATGCTGTCAGGGATCCAAATCTCAAGTCAAATCAGTGGTCCGGCGCTCCTCCCTTCGGCACCTACACAACCTATTGGCACCGGGTCAACCCCGCTTCGGCCAAAATGCCTGGCCAAAGGGGTTGAGGGGCTATTGTTGGGGGCCGAACTCTCAGGAGACCGGAGCCACGACCTCCTCCATGAGGACCACAGCTCAGGCCATCCAACATGCGGCCAAACAGATCTTAGCTGGTGATAGGGTCTCTCTGGGGGTCTCTCTCGGGGTCTCTCTGGGGCTCTCTCTGGCCCGGAGTCTCAAAGCCCATAGGAGGTGCCTAGTCGAATGAACTCACAGTCAAGGTCAAGCGACCGAGCAGAGCAACGGCTGACGTCAGAGGCTCCCCTGGAATAACTTCTGTGCAGAGGTCTCTTAGCCCAGGACGGCACGGCCTACAACAAGCAACGCCGAAGCAGCTCGCTTCGTCCAGACAGGACAAAATGCCTTGTTCACAGCGAAGATTCCCTTGGAGACAGCATTCCGGGTTTTGCGCACATGCCAGACACACGCCTGACACAGAATCAGCCTTTCCGTGATTCCCGCATCATGTCAGATGCACTTTATCAGCTTTTCTGCCGCCTAAGGCTGTCAGGCGGCGCCACCTGATATTGTCGGAATCTAACGGTCGGCCACGCACTCGTACACTCAGAGGGAACAGCGCACTGCCCCATGTCACAGGTGGGCGGCTCACTCGCGCCGAAGCGCATAGCCAACACTCTTCGATGCTCTATATAAGGAACCTGGCATTCAATGCATGGTACACACTCTCATTCTAGCCCAAGCTCTGCCAAATTACTTTTTCTCTCTACATTCCTTTGTTGACTTTGCCATCGGAGGGTCCACCGACGACGCCGCCGGTAGCCTAACGTTTGTTTCCCGTGCAGCTAGGTCCAACCACTCATCTCCACTGTTCACAGCAGCAAACCACCACAGGAAAGGCTTACCCCGCAACAGGAGCACATAACTTAGGGGGAGAAAATTTAAAAAATGTGAATAGTTGATTCAAGCTTTATTTTTATTTTCTCTTATTTTATGACATTTGTATCTAATCCCTTTTGTGATTATTTATGCTTGAATTGTCTTATTCTTTTTGATAATGTTATAGGGGGAGAAGAAGAGAAATGTGATAAAATAAGAGAAAATCACATTCATATCTTTAATTATAAACTTTTTTACGTAGGGGGAGAAATATCCCACTTTCTGAATTTCTGATTGATTAAATTTTTAATATCTTGCATAAATTTAGGGGAGCTTAAAATAGTTTATTAAAATTAAATTATGTGTGCCATCATCAAAAAGGGGGAGATTATTGTCCCTTAATATTTTGATGATGATTTTAATTGAATTATTTATATGCACACAATTTAATTGATCAATGATTACTGTTAAATATCATTTTCTATAATGATTTTAATTGTCAATTATTCTATTTGAATAATTC